>NDFZ01004516.1:0-47100 GCA_002192655.3 Mamestra configurata
CCAGCTGCACCAAGCTCCAATCACAGACCCCACAGAACTAGAAAACACGGTAACAAAACTAACTGATTACAAACGCACAGGCGTCGCCGGTATACGTAGACAAACGATAGGAACACCAAATTCACTCACAGACACCCTGAACTCTTTGGGAGGACTGTTCTGCTTCTGGGTGGAGGTCGGCTGGTTGGAATGACGGCCGCCATGGCCCACGCACAATGGTCCAACATCAGGATTTAGTGCGGAAACCATACCCCAATAGATAGATAGATAGATAGACACGTAACGTAATCTATTTGACATTTTTATTGAAATTGATTGTATTTTAAATTTATTATTGATATTCTAAAATTTAAATGTACCTATGTTTTGAAAAGTAAACATTTGAATGTTAATTAAACATAATTAAAGTAAACTATATACACTACACTACCAGTACTCCTGCCAGGGTTGCGGAATTTGTTCGAAAAAGTCACCGCGGCCCTGGAACGCATAGGGCTTTAGAAGGAACACGGATGGATTTTAGTCAGTAAGAGTCTGACACGCCCTTCCGCTCCGCTCGCGAAGTAATTTGATGATTTCCCATCCTTAAAAAAAAAAAAAACACAACCAGTACTATTACGATATATATTATTATTTTGCTTATTTCTTTAGAAATAAGCATCACCTTTGTACCTATTTTTCTGTTTCCTTCTTCTTATCTATTTGTTAAATGTGTGTAGATAAACTGTTAAATAAATAAATAAATTTGTACGCCTCTGGGCAAAACATAGAAGATCTACCTATTTGTAACATCTCACACTCTGTTGTAATTTGACCTATGTTTACAAATAAAAAACGAAAAAAAAGTGCTCCTCGATATGGCTCGGATTGTGAGGAGGTTCCTTTCTCTAGAGCATTAACCACTGGTAGCTTGAGCCTGGTCCCGACACCGGCGGACTACTACTTTTTAGATTTTTAAATGTTTTTTTAAATAAATATTTAAAAAAGTAAATTATTATGCAAGGACAATGAATAAAGAGAATAATAATAATAATGTTTATTTCATAACACAAGAACACATTGCATTGTAAATGTATGTCACCGGAAAATAGCAAACTCCGTAAGAATATAAAATATCTTGAGAGATTGTAAACTCTCGATACATTGTCAACTCAGCATTTGGAATACTTTTTTACGCATCAAAATTTGATAGTCTACAATCTCCCGAAGTCATTCAGAGAAATTGTGGACTGACATAAAATGGCAAACAATCAGAGCCCAAGTCTACAATTTATCCGTTTTGGTGTGATGTAAACCTGGCTCTAGTAGGGTGGGTATATTCAGAGAAAACAAAGACCAATCAGGGGCCAAGTTTCCAATTTAACTATCACACCAAAACAGAAAAATTGTAGACCAGAAAGCTGATTGGTCGCCAGTTTATGTCAGTCCACAATTTCTCGGAACGCACGGAGATATTATAGAATAGAAGATTTTAATTCGTATAATTGTTAATTTGACAATTTATCGAGATTTTACAATCTCTCAAGATATTTTGTAATCTTACGTAGTTTGCAATTATCCGGTGACACTTACATTTTAGACTGAAGGTTCTTATTAAAAACTATCTTATGCCCGCGACTTCGTCTAAGTAGACTTCAGAATTTGACCCGGAGAGAAACCAAAAACGTGCTATTCGTTACCCAATATTATAAATTGTGCCAGCGACTTCGTCTGCGTAGACTTCACAATTTGGCCCGGAGAGAAACCAAAAAAAAAATTAACCGTTACCAATATTATGAATGATTGTGGTATCCTGGTAGTTTGTAAGTCTTTACGACTCGTTCTTTCAGCCCCGAAAATACATCTTCATGATTCCTAGTATCCTGGTTGTTTGTGAGTGTTTACCGCTCACATTCAGCCCACAGCCAGCAGCAAATACTTTGACATGTTTCTGGTCTTCTGGTACTTGTGAATATTTAACGCGAGATGTTTCTCTTCTGTTGCTTCTAGTGAATCTTTAACACGGCATGTTTTTGGTCTCCTGGTACTTGTGAATCTTTACCGCTCTCAATTCAAGCTCCAGAAATACTTCATCAGGTTTCTGGTCTCCTGGTACTTGTTAGTCTCAAGGACTCAGCCAGCCGGGGGTTTTGAATTTCTACTTCTTCCTCAGTCTCTGCTAAACTATTTATTGGGATAAATAGTTTCATCCAAATTCTTTCATCTGTTTTTTAATGATTAGCGCGCACATACGCACAGAAAGTTACAGATTTGATATATGTATATATTTAGTGTGTTTTTTTTATTTTTTATTGTATGTATGTTTAGATGGGATGGGAAGTTTTGCAATTATTTTCCTTTTGTGCCGATAAAACCTATTTTGTCCACACAATTGCCTTTAGCATCTTTCCTTTGTCCTTCAGGGCATCCTCCGTCTCGTCTAATATGCCAATCTTGATTTATCGCTCTGTGATTGATTCTTCTGTAAATAGCACGATCTCCATTTTGACACCCTACTTCATTTAGGCTTACGAATATCATGCAGACAAAACACCAGACTAGCAACTTGAACATTTTGCAAACGCTTTTGAATTCCACTGGATGACTGATAAACATACTAAACCGCGTATTCGAATTTATACAAAGCAAATTAATTATCAATTAGTTACATCAATCAATCAATTAATAATAATATTTTTTTAGATAAACCATTTGTTACACCTGAAAATTAAAGTAATCCTCCATGGCAAAAGGTGTGTTTATTTCAAAATATGTATTTATGAATAAGGTTTGTTTTGTGATTTTTCACGATTTTCCACGTTAGAGCAGAAAATAATCGCGAATCAATATTTAATTGGTGTATCTAATTAGATCGTTTCGGGATAAAGAAATCACAAAATTAAATCACAAAAAAAATCCAAATAAATGCGAGTCAGACTCGAGGTTTCATATCGAGTGTTGATTTTTCTGAGTACTTACGGAAGTTTATAAAAATGTATTATTATAAACTTTAAAACATTACTCAGAACAAAAATATATCAGGCAAAATTGAAGGACAAACTTAACTTTGTAATTGAAGTAATGTTCTCCCATATATCAATGTATGTCACGGTCTATTTTTCAACCGGAAATATAAGTTTGTAATCGCAAAAAAATATTTTTGTATGATGAAACTAGAAATCTCCTTTTTTTAATTTTTGCTGTACTTCTACTGTAAGATCTATCTTCTTGCCAAATTTGATCACCCTAGCTAGGTCAACGGGAAGTACCCTATATGTTTTGATTCCACTGCGAGCGTTGAAACATGCGCCATAAAATGAGCATAAACGGCCTTATGTTTAGACAGCGTTGACTTAGAAGTTTGAATTTTTCACTGCTCCAAGAGGTAGTAGCCGACCCGAGTATTAAATTCAGCTTGATTTCTCCACGCGTTCCGAAGCAATAAGATCTTGACATACGGACAGACAGCAACGTGATCCTATAAGGGTTCCGTTTTTGTCGACTGAGGTACGGAGCCCTTACAATGGTAGAGCAACCGTAAGACATAGAAATGTTGCCAGGGTTGCGGAATTTGTTCGAAAGAGTCACCGCGGCCCTGGAACGCAAAAGGCTTTAGAAGGAACACGGATGGGTTTTAGTCAGTAAGAGTCTGACACGCCCTTCCACTCCACCCAGAGCGGAAGAAGTCATTTGATGATTTCCCATACTTAAAAAAAAAAAAAAAAGGCAGAAATGTAAATACCTTGGAAACCAGTTCCAACGAATGGATTTGCGTTAAATCTTTTCCATTCTATTGTTAAAAACTTCAATTGAAAAGTTTACGCATCAAATATTCTAATTCATCAATTTAAAAGGTATCATTTTTAGGGTTCCAAATATCCGTAAAAAACCGGCCAAGTGCGAGTCCGTCTCTCACGTGAAGGGTTCCGTACCATAAACTGAAAAAAACACGTTTTTTGTCTCTTTAATTTTTTATATTTGTCGTTATAGCAACAACAAATACACACTCTGTGAAAACTATATATTTTTAAGACTGTAACGCCACTGCTAGGATACAAAAACGTGTGCCTAAATTTTTTAAAGTTTCAATAGCGTTCTGTAGCACTTCAGTCAATGAAATATTCATTTTTGCAACGATAGATGTTAGCTATGCCTGGCCTGTGCAAATACGGATTAGGCTCAATTTTCATAAATAAATACGAAGCCTGAGCCTTCAACAAACAAAGGCATTTCGTATTTTTTCAAAAGTCTGTACATAGAGCCTCTGTGAAGTTTTCGGAACATGCATTTTTAAATTCTGTTGTTACTTTCGTTTTATGCATACTGTTTCGGGAACCAGAGCTGTTTATTCGATAAAATGAAAATAAAATCGTTTAAATTGAGAGATTGAGATCATTAGGTATCTCGATATTAATTAAATTACAATTATTCAATACATTAAATTATTCGATACAATAAATTATTCAATACATAATTAAGTCATTATCATTTAAAAAATAATTTACTGAATGATAACATTTTTCAATCAATGGTAATGTCAGTCTCTTTTTAAAATTTTGATTTGTGTCATTTTTAATGATGTCGGGTACTTTATTGAAAATAAATGGGCCCATTATAGTAACACTTTTCCTGAACAAGACTGTGCACTTGTCATTGTATGTTTTATTAGCTTCTGCCCGCGACTTCGTACGCGCACATCCCGTTTTTTCCATTCCCATATAAATATCAGGAAACCCTCTTAGTGCAAAGGTTCCTTCAAAATTTCAGCTTTCTACGACCAGTAGTTTCGGCTGTGCGTTGTTTTTCAGTCACTCACTCAGTCTATATGAAGAATTTAAATATTAGGAGTGATTTTATTTCTGAAGCTAATTTATAATAGGACGCAATGCGACAAATAGTCAGTATTTTAGTGTTCACTGTTTCAAATAATTTAGAATCAAATTACGTTTTAGGCAACTGTATGAAATGAAAATTCAGTGAATCCTAAACACATTTGAACGTTTTTCAACATAAGATGTGTAGTTTCGGTGTAAAATGTGCAAATGGATATATTTTGTGTAAGAAGTTAAGGGGATCTATATTATGTCATCATAGGATCACCTAGCAAGCCTTAAAAGCTACAACCATGCTTTACTCGTCGTTGAAGATGGGCCACTTATTTTTTTTTCCTTTAGTCAATTCATTTATTTCAACTAGACCATAAAGGCACTTTTGAACGTCAAATTTACAGTTTAAAATTAAAATATTAGTGACTCTAGTTATCCATTATCCGAAATGAATATAGAGCGAAAACTTGTGAAAAACACACAGATAGTTCTTAACTTATACATAGATTATGGGTAAATCTAAGATGCTAAATTATTTATAAAATCTTGGAACTTAGCAACTGAAAGCTAAAATTTGACTCGGGCCTCTGATGGGCTAATTTTTCTTGTGGAAAACACGAAGTTGTGTTGCGGAATTTGTTCGAAAGAGTCACCGCGGCCCTGGAACGCAAAGGGCTTTAGAAGGAACACGGATGGGTTTTAGTCAGTAAGAGTCTGACACGCCCTTCCGCTCCACCCAGAGTAATTTGATGATTTCCCATCCTTAAAAAAAAAACACGAAGTTGTGGGACAGCAGGCTAAAGGAATATTAAGAGGTATATTCTCAACAAAATCCGACAACCAACGATCGTGGTTGCTCCGAACCCAATATTTATCTCTCGAAGATGCCAAAGCCTCAAAGCACCCACGGAGTTATGGTTTTTTTCTGGGAATGGGAAAAGTTCTAGTAATTTTTGTTTAAAAAAAAATATCTTAGTTAAAAAATTATTCGTTTTATCCACCCTTTTTATACTCCTACATGTACTACTGGCTACAGCTGAATAATTATGTAGCGGAAAGGCTCATAAAGTTAGTAGCTCCGTCCCAGTAATTCATACATCCTACATGACGCGGTTTTCCCTGAAAGCGATTTTTTACAAGTTACATTTCCCTTTACATTTTGGACTGTGTCCGGTTCCGTGTTTTAAATTACGAGAATATTTTTTGGCAAGTGAATTTGTTTTATTCCTAGTGGAATCTGCTTTAAATGTTCTCCTTTAATTTGGTTGCTTATATGAAAGAGTCTTTGAATAGAATTTTTTGAATAATTGTCGAAGTCGGTCTGTATAATAAATGTAGCTTCATTTATTATACAGACCGACTTCGACAATTATTTCACTTTCCAAAGCATAGTTCTTTATGGAAAATAGCATGCCAGAAACTCCACGGATACTCTTTCAATAAAATAGTATCACTTAATATTATAAAACCATGTCTCTCCGGCACGGCTGTCCATCAGTCCGTACGCGATAAACTCAAAAACTACCGAACAGGTTTTCATACAGGCAGGTTTTGGGAGTATTATTTCAAGCAAATTGGCCCAAATATGTTGATAATTCTTGAAGATTTTGCAAAAAGTCCCGTAGACTGGGAGTTTATATAACATATAGCAGAATAAACGCAATACCTCCTAAGGGGTCATTATACCTATCATTATGAACAACTTTCACTATGGGACCAATATTAAATCGCAATTTTTTTTATTTAAAAACACGCAAATTATACCTGTTTTTTTTTTGTTAAGGATGGGAAATCATCAAATGACTTTTTGTGCTCTGGGTGGAGCGAAACGGCGTGTCAATCTCTTACTGCCTAAAATCTATCCATGTTCTTTCTAAAGCCCTTTGCGTTCCAGTGTCGCGGTGACTCTTTCGGACAAATTCCGCATCCCTGGCAGGTCCATTAACCTATAGCCCCAATTTGTGAATTAAGCATTTGATGAAAGCATATAATTTGCAGCACACGGCGAGCAAGTTTGCTAGTTTTACCTAAAACAAGAACTAACTATGGCAAAAAAATGCTAACTTTTGAAGGAGCACAACTCTATAATAAATTACCGTCCTGTATAAGAAATGTACACTCTTTCAATGAGTTCAAAACTCAACTTAGCCAGCACATAGTTGCGGATCAGTCACTTCTGGAGAAATGAATGCATTGGATGAGTACTATAAAGTTGTAACGCTGCTGACGAACTTTTTGTAATCTATATATGTATGTTTTTTTTTTAGTATCTTTCTCAAGTAAGTGACATATGTCTTTATTGGGAATAAAGTTTCTTTAAACCGAAGTAGGTTTGACACGTAATAAATTCAAAATACTCTATTTAGAAACCTGCTGTTACGTTCATAATGCAGACACACTTCATTGTGTCAGCCGAAAGACGTCCACTGCTGGACATAGGCAAAGGGGGTGCTGCCATAATCGCCACGCTTGGCAGGCGGGTTGGCGATCGTAGTGTAGCTATTACTATACACAGAAGATACTGCTACCTCTCTGCTCTGGTGAGTCCCTCTTACGACACCCACGCAGACACACTTAAGAGTCCATTAAATTACTTCCATTCTAGCCGTTCAACATTCCTTTGCTGAAATTTCTACCAGAAATTTCTAGATAAATAAAAGTCTATACGATCCATTCTTCTGAACACAACTCATAAAACCGCATTGCTTCTACTCCATTTCAAGGTTTCAACAAAATTAAACCCGTATTGTGAATGGCTTTGGGTCCAATATCAATACTTTCTTCCTTCCACCTTTCATTTGTTTTAAACAATCGACTATATCCTAAGGAAGAGGATTAAACAACAGTTCAAAGTTTAATAATGAAGTTGATGACTTAAACATACCTAAAAATAGAGGTTGGATTTAGTTTTGTAAGCGACCGTTGTACAGCAGTAATACAAAATATCGTTTCTAACGTATTTTCCAAAACCGATATCATTACGGTTTTCAAATTTGATCTCATCAGAAAATAAATGAGTACGTAAACTAATACAACTATACACAGCTTATTCCTCTGTAAAAATTGTTTTTTTTCATACAGAAAATATCGCCCAAATACCGGTTTTCAATCAGTAAAAATCCCATACCTACTATTTCGAGCTGTGTTTGCAACGCTCGATGACTGAGAACGCACTCTGATTGGCTCCACTACACCGTTACGGCACAGAAACGCCAATACTGTCGTAATCAGTGTGGTGTATTGTTTATCCGTGTCCCGTTGTTATTTTTAGCAGCTCCTACGGAGTTCTATTTCTTGATCGATTTTAGTTTCATTAAAAAAAGGAATTCTTATTTCGCTTTGTTACAACCAACTTTCAATGAAAGTTTATTTGGTTTGTTTTTGAATGCATGTACCTATTGCTCAGTACCTTGAACTGAGCAATGGATGGATGGAATGGTGCAACCATATGCCTATTTTTATTCCTCTTGTCGCCTCAGAGATATTAATTTTATAAATTATCCGAAAACTATGAAAATGACACAAATAAAATGACGAAAATTAATCTCGCGAAATGCGAAATTTTGGATGGATGGAAATTTGTAACTCAATCACGCCAGAATGGCTGAACTAATCCGGATGAAATTTGGCACATAGATAGATAATAGTTTGGAATAGGCTACTTTTTATACCGCTTGTATGTTTCCGACATTCACGCGGGCGAAGCCTCTCGCAGAAGCTAGTAATAATAAACAAGCTTGCACCGCAATAAGCCTCATCGTGCATTATAAAAAAACTAGCTACCGCCTTCGGCTCCGCCCGCGTGAATGTCAAAAATTATCCCAAGGGGACATACTCCCATCTATGTCCTTTCCCGGGACTCAAACAATCTCTATGCCCAATTTGATCAAAATTGGTCCAGCGGTTTGCGCGTGAAGAGGTAACAAACAAACACACACTCACAAACTTTCGCCTTTATAATATTAGTGTGATAAATTACTAGCTACCACCCGCGGCTCCGCTCGCGTTAATGTTGAAAATTATCTTAACTTACTCCCGGGATAAAAAAACTATCCTATGTCCTTTCCTCGGACTCAAACAATCTCTATACCAAATTTCAACTAAATCGGTCCAGCCGTTTGCGCGTGAAGAAGTAACAAACATACCTACACACACATTCACAAACTTTCGCCTTTATAATATTAAGTGTGATATGGTGTGATTAGATTATAATTTCTCGAATCGTTCTGTATACAATAAATCCCATCCGAATTCAATAGTTTCCAAATGAAAAAATAGTTTACAATTTGATTTAATAGTTTGCCATTTGCCGGTGACTCAAAACTCAAACAATGTTTGTCCCTATGTTCTTTATAGACTTTAAAAACATCCAACGGATGTGCCCCAAACCAGTTTTATTTGAAAGGCGAAGATGGTTTTAGACCATTAAAACGGGATGTGTTTGTGTCCCGACTGCATCACTCCACGAAGGTTGAGGAGATCGTGGAGTACATGAAGGTGAAGACCAACTGGACCTTGAGGGTCGAGAAATTGGAGCAGCGTCACAACACCAACTTCAAGTCGTTTGTGGTGCGGGTTCCGACACAACATCTCGACACGTTCCTAAAGGAAGAGTTTTGGCCGAAGGGTGTAGTCTACCGACGTTTTCGCGGCAGGCTTCGCGACATCGCGCAGCGTAACTCGACGCCGTCACTTCGTGTGTCTTAGTTTATAAGTTAAGCAAGATTAATATGTATTAGTTTAATTTTTTGTATGTTTAATTTGTGTATTTTATCTATGGGCCTTAGTTGCCTGATAATAAAGAATTATTTTTATTATTATTATTAAACTCACATCGCTAAACAAACGCGGAAAATAATCCACGTATAAAATAAGTCCGGTACACGTAGCTGAATTAATGTGTTCTGTATTTACTTAGCTAATCCCACCATATCTGCGAACTGTTGCAAATGAAAACAAAATATTGTTTCAGGCCTGACACCCGGGTTGGATTTTGTGAAAACAAGTTTCAGTGAGTCAGTTGGTAACAGAAGGCTCTGGTCATAGTATTGTTACGCGCCAGAATTAATGCCGGTGTATCGATATTAGTTACTACTAGCGCCATCTAGTATCGAGTAGCAGTACTAGTAGAGACAAGTACTAGACATTTCTATGCCAGAACATTATACACTTCTCGATATCTGGTCAGTCGGCAGCGGTAGTTACGATTACTTTCCAGATGTTTCGACGATGGAAGTTTCTAGATTTAATTGACCTTTATAAAGAGCGCGTAGCCCACGACCGAATCAGTATTGGATTTGCGATACAAGCGAATACTTCGGAAGCGTTCTTCAAGTGCGATTAAAGTGATCAGTGGTGAAGTTGTGTTTTATAATTAGTGAGTTTAAAGTTGTAATTAGTGTTTTAAAATTAAAGTTTCATTTTGGTTATTTAATCGGCTGTTTTTATTGTAACGAACCCCAAGCTCGTAACAGTATGAATGAAATTTGAATCTTTTGCAGCCGTTGTGGGTGATCGTGGCTTGAATAACAGTCGCACGGGTCGATTACAGGTGTAGCTACGGTCTGTGGATGGGTGACCCATCATTACTTATCAAAACCCTTCATGCATTGATGGACTCTACGAGGCAGGCTCGACCTAGTGTGGAGTTCATAAGAAAAAAGCTTCTTTTGTGTCTTATTCTTGTTTTTATGTATTCTAGCTATTGATGGAGACCATAAGGAAATGAGAAGGACTGTTTTTGGCAAATAAACATTTTTGGAATGAAGGTCCTTAACGCGACTTACGGGTAGTGCAATTTAGTAGAAATCGTCACGTAACGAAATGCAGTATGCTGTGAGTGTCTGCGTGTGTGTATCGAGCCCACTACAAGCAAATGAGCACACGAGCAAGTGCGTGCGCAGCCGGGTGCGCAACTCTCTCTCTCTGTTTCTCTCTCTCTGTCCCTGTCTCTAGAGACTATTATTACTCATTATCTATATAACCATAGATCAGCCAAAGCTACCACACCAATCGATCAATGTCGATCGATCGAGTTGAAGAAACAACGTAAGGAACTTCGTTCCTGACGGGGGTCCCCCGACCGCACAATTTTTATCATTATATTATAGCCCGGAAGTCTGACATCGGGTAACAATAAGCCAGTAAATGGATTATGGAGATCATAATGATCGGTATTCGGTACATGTTAAATACAAGGATTCAAGTGCTTTCGGTACAGTAAGAAGCTGATCTACATTTTTTTTGGGAAAAGCTAGGCAATAATTAACTTCTAAAAAGTTTGTACTATTAAATGTACACAGGTTTTATATACATACTATATTTACACATACTAGGCAGCTGCCAAATGAAAATAAAACTGTCTCTCTATAGATGGTCTTTTTCTTTTAATGATGGGAAATCATCAAATGACTTCTCCCGCTCTGGGTGGAGCGGAAGGGCATGTCAGACTCTTACTGACTAAAACCCATCCGTGTTCCTTCTAAAGCCCTTTGCGTTCCAGGGCCGTGGTGATTCTTTCGAAAAAAATACCGAATTCAACTGTGGTAATTATCGTCGTTTTAGAGAACATAAAAACGATCATACATTGAAAACTTAATCTAAGGGGCTTGTTATTGGCAGAGGTCGGAATTAGGCAGAGTTATTTATGTACTTGCATCGAAATGTTGATATTAATATGGATCTTCACGTGATTTCTAATAGACAATCCCGTGTGGCCAACAATATTAATAATAATAATTTTTCTTTTGTTCTCACAAGCCATGTTGTGCGAATTAAAAATGTGGCAACATCGCGCGTGTGCGCATTGGAAATTTGCAACTTCGGACATCCAATGTCGTTGATGTAAATGCGGCAACGTCCCGCGTGCAGTGGTTTTAATTATGTAAAAGTAAATAACTTTTTATTAATTAAATCACGGGATTTTTCTGCCCTTTAAAATTAATCTTGGGATTTGAGGCATATCCACTTTATTCTTTCGCTCTATGAAATCAGTGTAAGTACATAAATTACTCTACCTAATACCGACCTCTAGTCTGGGTATGGGTTAAGTGGTTGTGACACTGAACAGTCGCACAATATTCTTAATACTAAGTTTTGAGTATGTTAAGGTATTGGATTGGGTTGTTTCTTTTTTTATATTGTTTTGAAAATGAAAAAAAAATGATACTATAGATTCATCAGGATTTTTTCTATCTTAAAATCTGCCAGGGTTGCGGAATTGTTCGCAAGATTTACCGCGGCCCTGGAACGCAAAAGGGCATTTGGAGGAATACGAGTGAGTTTGAGTCAGTAAGAGTCTCTCTCTTTAATGATTCGTGCCTAAAATCATGAAATTTGTAAGGATGCAAGGTCTTACAGCACAAGTAAAGGAAACAGTCTGAATTGTTAATTTGTAGCGTCATCATATAATAAAAACCATTTTTGCAATTGCAAACTTATATTTCCAGCAAAAGAATTGAATGCGACTAATCGATGTTTAGGAGAACATGTTTTTAACTACAATATTCAGTTTGTCCTTTAATCACGCTCTCAGAGTTTATGTACTTCAGTGAGTAATGTTTACTCCGAATAAATCCAGACTCGATTCTCGTAAAAGACGAACTATCGATATGCGAGTTGGTACGGAACTCTCGGTGTCAGTCAGACTCGCATTTGACCGACCGAAAAATCTCGGCAACGTAACACTTTAGGGCACCATATTACAATTTTTTTGTTTGTTTAAGTGTCCCCTACCCATAATACCTGCTTTATTATGTAGCGCGACTCAGAACTAGAAAAAACAAAATGGCGACCGGGTAGCTATGCCGCAAAGTTTCTATGTCCTTTGTTTGTTGATAAAAAGATAATCTTGAGTCCTTGTTTCAATTTCAAAACATATTTTACTCATATAAAGCTACTATTGCTGCGAATGATAATATGTTACCTCAAAGTTGACTTTCTCGCGGACGAAGCTATATAGTTTAAATTATGGGAGATGGGGAAGATTATATTATGTACAAATAAAAAACAGATATACACGTTGTTAATATCTCTCTCATACTATAAATGCGACGGTGAGTTTGCTTGTTTGTTACCACTTCACATCTAAATTGCTGCACGGATTTGTATGAAAATTAACACACAGTACACTGTATCAAAAACTGACCTGAAACGGCTGAAACAATAACTGTATTTAAAAGAATCCTATGTGCACATGGAATACTTTTTCCCAGATACAATATGTTGCCTTGGAATAATTCACGACTTACACGGGCGGCAGCTAGTAGTCCATAATCACAATTCGCAAGACAGAGACAACTGACTGGGAGCGTGGCGTCTCCTGTAATCCGGCTTCTCAGAGTTCGGAAATGGAGAATGGTTTGAAGTCGGGGGTCCTGGTGCTAAGTGGCCCATGTCGACTGGACTTCCACACTTTCTGCCAGGGTTGCGGAATTTGTCCGAAAGAGTCACCGCGGCCCAGGAACGCAAAGGGCTTTAGAAGGAACACGGATGGGTTTTAGTCAGTAAGAGTCTAACAAACCCTTCCGGTCCACCCAGAGTGGAAGAAGTAACATGATGATTTCCGAACATTAAAAAAAAAATAGACTATTACTAATTTGATAAAGCAAAATTAAATTCAACAACTGTGTAGTTCCTTCAATTTTCACTGAAGAAAACTTTTATCTTTCCCATCATCTGCCCTACTTTTGCACCTTATTTCATTCAAAGACCATAACGATAAAGAATCTAAACTGCATTATTCATTGCTCCCCCTATCTCTATTTCACAGATACACATCGGAACACAGTCATCGATGTACACACACCAATAGCAGGGGCGTACAGGAAGTGGGAAGCGATAAATTCTTTGCGAAGTAAAATAAAACCTTTGGCTTCGCCCGTCTCGCTGTCTGCATTTATGATATATCGTCTGTACGATTCTGGTTGGTGTTTTTTTATACATTTTAGATGCCAAAATATGGTAGAATTGAAGTTAGTTTAAGAATTTAATGCGATACTAAAAGTGGTTCTTAAAGTGTCTGGGAGAGGTTCCAAAACCGCTTGGACTTATAAATGTTGAAAAACTGTCTCTATAATTCTTTATTAGTTAATTTTTTTTTATTAAAACTGGCCAAGTTTGAGTCAGATATGCGTGCAAAGGGTTCGGAACGTTACTTTTAAATCACAGAGTTCTTATTTATTTATTTTATTATTCATGTACACACAGAAATTTAGTAGTTTTGGAGATACTGATATATTTTTCTATATTTTCTGTAATAACTTTAGAGTGGATTTTTTTTATAATGATAAAAAACAATAACTTTTGAGACCCTTACTATAAGCAGGTTTCAAAGCATAGTTAGAAAATATTTTTTATTATATTCTCATTTTTCCATCGACAAGTATTTATTCTCGTTACGTATGAATTGTGTTCGGGTCACAGAAGTTCAAATGTGTACCAAATTTGAACTAAAAACATCCAGTAGAATCGGAGAACAGGTACTAGTTGTGACAAACGGACAGACAGACTTCTTCCGCTCTGGGTGGAGCGGAAGGGCGTGTCAGACTCGACTAAAACCCATCCGTGTTCCTTCTAAAGCCCTTAGCGTTCCAGGGCCGCGATGACTCTTTGTAACAAATGCCGCAACCCTGGCAGGCACTGGCCCTGCCGGGCCCCGTCTCCTATGCTAACATCTCTTTGAGGCGCGCGTGAAACACAACGCGCCATCGACCCGGGCCTGGTAGTGATCGGACAGCGAGCCACCCAACGCTCGCCGTCCGCAGGCCCGCGCATATAGTGGTTGGGGATCGCCCTGCGACTCCCGATGCCCGGGGCGTCTTCTCCTGTAGCGGCGGTCGGGGCGAAGGCCTTGCCTTTCCCTCGCGCGGCCGGCCGCCTCCTTCGCTAGCATTACTGCTTCGCAGAAGGAGATATTTAAGTATAATACAAATGCGTGGAAATAAAGTGATGACAGATTCAGTAGATAGTATTTAAAAAAAAAATAGTTTATTTCATTGTTTTAACTTAAGCTAGACTTGATTAAAATAACAGTGTGAAATTTTTTGAAAATTTTTGTCCAAAATATTTATCGCGGTTTATCATGAACATCTAGTTTCAAACTATGCACCAAATTATATAATGCCGGAAAACTTTTCACGTTCTGTAACAAAATATCCGAATAAAGATAAATACAAACTCATCACCTGCCTAACCTTTTTCCAACTATATTGGGGTCGAGTCTGCTAGTCAAACTGGATACATCGGAATACCAGTATTTAACGTGAGGCGGCTGAACTTCTTGGTTAGACTGGAGTCAGATTTCTGGCTTCTGAGAATCCGTAACGACTGCCTGGGCCAACAGCTTAACGTGCTTTCCGAGGAGTCTCGGTATATTAATATGGTCACCTATCAACAGACCGACCCCAACAAGCGTTGCTTAACCTTGAAAATCGACCCATGCAGCTGTTAACCTCAAGCTCCTCAAAAATAAAACTCCTAACAAAATTAATAAATAAAATTATTTAATCATATAAGAACGAGAGAAAAAGAGTTTATTTGCACCAAGCATGACGCATCCCAAAAAATAAAATAAACAAAATTACAAGAGTATATATGTTTTTCTTTTTTTTTTGTGGGTGGACTGCTTAACCGGGCGTGCCTGTGGTGGCCTTAATATTATAATATTAAAGCCTCCAGCCAGGGCTTATAAAAAACTTACAAACTAAGTGACTACACGCTAAGGGCACCCCCTGTGGGGTACGGGCTCCGGCTTAGGGCGTCGCTGGGGGGAGAACAGCTGGGGACGGGCTGGATCGAACTAGAATTATTATTAAGGGGCGAATTTAAGACTACAGGCTCAGCGGCGCGGGCTGGCTCGAGCAAGGGTCGGGGCGGATTTTGACGGGGACGTCGCGGCGGGCCTCGAGTATATATGGCGGCATGGTGTAGTTATATGGTGGTTCGGCTCACCAGAGAATGGGCAGCAGCATTCTGTGCATTGCAACAGCTACACTGCGGTGGACGTCTTTCGGCTGATTTGATAGAATAGAATAGAATAGAATAGAAAACATTTATTCGATACAGACACAACACAACAGCAACAAAACACAAAGTAAAAAAGAGAACAATCATAAGACAACAATAAATTATCTAGCCAGCCGCTAGCTGAGCGTGCCTATACCGAAAGGGTTACCATCTCAGCATTTGCTGGGCGTCAGACACCCAGCGCTGGTTGATGATGACGTTGATGAATTATATGGTATACATACCGTCGCCTTATAGCCGCCATAATCTGGCTAGACTGGAAGCTGAACCTAGTTGCAAATGATGATATTATTATATGTCGTGGCCATTTATTTATTTTTTAGGTTAGCCAACAATTTTTTACTCATTACATTACAATCAAAAGTACACGATATACATTACTTAGAGGCTAACACCACATGCACTATTATATTTAAATGATACATTTCTATTATTACAATTTATTGTGATTGATAAAAATAATGTAAAACAAAGCATAAAACTAGTGAATTAACAAACAAAACAAAATTAGCGGATTAAATTAAAAATTATTATATTTATTGGTAATTAAATAATATAACAGATATTTTTATCTGTTATATTATTTGATTAAATATGTAGGTAGGCAGCCGCTTCACGTAAAATATAGTACTCAGCTGAATCCAGTTTCACTGGAAGCCGACCCCAATATAATTGGGAAAAGGCTAGGCAGGTGATGATTATTTATTATTATTATTTATTTTTAGCCAATTGTGTCCCACTGCAGGGCAAAGGCCTCCCTTTCTTCCTTCCATTCCTCCCGGCTTTGGGCAAGTCTGGACCAATCTGGCCGATAGGCGTCAAGTTCGTCCCGCCATCTTCGCCTGGGTCTCCCGCGATGTCGTCGATGATTATTTGATTAAAAAAAATAAAAAAAACCAAAGCAACCCACCAAATATTAATCTTAGTTTAGTTCATGTATTCATTGAACTAAACTTAGATTAATATTTGGTTTACATTAGAAAATAGTTAGGAAATAACAAAACGTTGAAAAGCATATAAATTAACAAATTGGCAATTCATAAATTTTGTCTTAGTTATGCGGATAATATTCAATAATTAATTCACAAAAAATTTCTATGCTATCGTGGTGAACGTCGATCAGGTCACTGCCGCTGTTCAAGACCTTACACATTCGCGGTATTGGTGAGTTAGCACCTAGGACAGTTCTACGCAAGGGCGGGTAAAGCGGAGTGATGGGATTTCGAGGGAAGCGGGTTGGGGCACGAAACTTGAGGAGACCCAGCAACCGAGGACAGTCTATTTGCTTTTCCATTTCCAAATAAACTGATTGGTTAGGGTTCACCCTTGTTTGATAGAACAACGTTTGATATAATATTACTAAATCGAATTTTAGTTGCAATAAAGTCATTTCGAAGAATTATTCATTTGACCGAATAATTCATTGGTAAATTTTTATTTAGCGTAATTATTTATTTGAACTAATTTCATTTGAACTAATTTCATTTCGCCGAATTTTCAAATGCACTAATTTTATTCTTTATACCCTATACACCTGCCACCCTCAACTATTGTTACCAGGAGAAACTGGATGCAATCTGGACTTTAGGGCACCCCGACTCGGATAGGTTAGGTTAGAAGGGGATGGCGGGGTCGTGTGAGCGAGCGAAGCGAGCAAATAGACCCCGCCATCCCCTTCGTGGTTATTTTTTTTTTAAACCACCCAGAAGTAGGAGCTCCGCGAAGCGGGGCTCCGTCGACCAAGCCCACCCTCGACCATGCATAGAATATTTTAAGGTTTGGTTAAGTGTTAAATACGTGGTTATACCATCTGAACATTACATCAAATGAACATTATACCTTTTGATCATTAGCGCAAAAGTTGTTATAGCAAATAAATATTCGATGAACTGAAAATTCTGTCAAACGATATTATACAAAGTCATGATTTTCTTAAACGTTGTTCGATTTAGTAATATTATATCAAACGTTGTTCTATCAAACAAGGGTGAACCATTGGTTAGACGTACAGTAGTCACTATCATGATCATTATCATCAGCCGAATGACCTCCACTTCTGGACATAGGCCTCCCCCAAAGGGGGGGTTTGCCATAATCGCCACGCTTGGCAGGCGGGTTGACGATCGCAGTGTAACAGTTGCAATGCACGGAAAATGTTGCTTCCATTCTCTGGTGAGTCCCGTAATAGCCTCTTACGACACCCACGGGAAGTGATGGGATGGTGCTATTATTTTTCATCCGACACCATACAGAACGTACAGCAGTGCGATTCTGTATACATGTCGAAGTGAAAGCTTGGGTGAAGTGATCACATCGACCGATCGAATCGACCGGCTGGTAATGTTCGATGTATATTAGCGCACATGCGGTTACAAAATTATTACCTTATACTTCGTTTGAGATACTTCTTTCGACATCAAACGTCCTCGTTTATGTAGAACATGACCGTAATTTGCAGGGAGCATTTTTATGTGTCCTATTATCAAAACAAATATTAATAATTTCAACATTACGGTTGAAGATTTCTGTTTTCAGTTATTGGAAGAGTTTATGCTAACACATACTTATATAGAGTAACGCTCAGTATTCAGGGTATTTTCTTTTATATTTTACGATGCAAATCAATTTCACATATTAAAGCGCCTTAAATGATCATTACGTAGTAATAAAAAAATAGATTTCCGTTTATATAGTGGTAATGCTTTAAGTGTTTTTAACCGACTTCAAAAAAAGGAGGAGGTTCTCAATTCGTCGGAACCATTTTTTTTAATGTATGTTCCCCGATAACTCGAAGATGGCTGGACCGATTTGGATTTTTTTTTTGTTCGGAAGGTTATTCTTTTCAGGTGGTCCCATGATCATCAAGTCAGGATCTGATGATGGGATCCTGGAGAAATAGAGGGAACTTTTCAAATTTTATAGGCACACTAGAAGCGATTTGAGTAGTTTTTGAAAGAGTACTTTCTCGGAGTGGTTCCATTTCAATTTGGTGAAGATCTGATGAAGAACTTCGGATATAGGCAACAAAATCCATTTTGGTTTATAAGAATTGGAACATCCTCATTGGTCTGTTTTGGTGTGAGCTCACATGTGCGCCATAGAGTTATGAATTAAATGGATCTTCCATTGCTGGGATTTTTGTCATCACATCGGTATCATTTTATATAGCTTTCGGGGTTGCTACCAACGCTAACGTTGCTGATATCTAAATAGAAGATGGCGCGAGCGAAAATTATCCATTTTTTTAATCTTAATCAGAAAATTTCTGTTGGTGCTAGTTTGGACTTTCATTCGAGCACATTCGATATGACATTGTCATACATGACCCCAAAAACCAGGAATATTACACCCATGACAGACAAAAATATGGCACATATTCTTTGGCGCCATTTTGAATTTTCATTTTTACTTTAAGCTGCTCTGAAAACCATAATAGTTCATGCAACCATGTTAGCTAAATTGATGGAATTTAAATTGATTTAATCTTATTATTTTACATCCAATTTATGTGCATGAATTTACAGATAACAATAACGATCAAAATAAAACCATACTGAACGCAATCGTGAGGAATCAATTCGACCATCCAATCATTTTTTGCTTTATAAATACCATAATGGACCATTCCAGTGGTAGACATCCTTTGATATCGAAGTAATCTACAAAGGAGATTGAAGTTACAACAGAAAATGTTGAAGTTATTTGTTTTGTTTGCCTTAATCATTAACGTGGCACAGATTCAGTGCCAGTATGAAGATGATAGCTTCGACCAAATCCCTGATGGTCGCCGAGGGTTATACATTCTACAATCAGGTAGGCGACACCAAAAATTAGAACAACTCGGCGAATGTGTGTGGGACGAACAGCTTCAATACTGCAAACCAGTGTAAAAACCTAAAAAAGTTGAATATTCATGTGACTTTACTCATTTTATTTTATTGTAAATTTTGTGAATAATAAATAAAGCAATTTTACCTTAATTTTATGTCATAAATTTGAATGTTTTGAACGATTAATGCTTGTTTGTAACCCAATTACACCAGAACGGCTGAACGGGTCTGGATGAATAATCTCCGGATCTCTGGGATAATTTCCTTACATTCACGCGGTATAATCTGTTGGCAGAAGCTGGTATTATTATAAAACAAAGTTCCCCGACACGTCTGTCTATCTATCGGTGCGTGATTAACTCAAAAATTACCCAACAGATACGATCTTCACCAATAGGTAGAGTAGTTCATGACGAAGGTGTAATTATGTAATTTTTACACCTACGCTGGTCCGAAATCTCCCTGCGACTCTCGACTCTCAGGGCGTCTCCTTCTGTTGCGGCGGCTGGGGCGTGAGGTTTGTCGCTCCCTCACGCGACCCGCCTCCTCCTTCGCAAGCATTACTTGTGTAAGGGAACCTACATGCCAAATTTCAGCTTCTTACGACCAATAGTTTCGACTGTGCGTTGTCTGCCAGTCAAAAACTTTATAGATTAAGATAAATCATGAGTGCCAGAGCAGCGGGTTCATTTTTTGTCAAACCTTTATCGTGCACTTAAAAAAAAAAGAATGGGAATCATCGATATGATGAGGATATGTGAAATGCAACTGAAACTAGGTGTAGTTGGTGCTTGCTGTGCTGCGCCTTCGCTATACACGCAGCGGCGTGTCCAGCCAAGTTCAAAGAAATGTCAATGTAAATGGCGCCCTGTGCCCTGCGCCCTGCGCCCGGCACCCCCGAGGTTGTGCAAGAATACATATATTTAGGCCATATTATACAATTGCGGCGGCACAACTTTGAGAAAGTGACGTCCTGAAGAATACGCTTGGGCTAGGCGGCATTCGGGATGCGTTATCATCGAGTGCCTCCCTACCTCCGTCGCGTCGTCGGGGCTTATTTAGCGGAAAGGTGTGTCACCTATCTGGGACGTGATGGCAGATACCAGCGCCCTATGTCATGCAGTGTTCCGCAGGATTTGGTCTTGGGCCCGCTCCTGTGGAACATTGGGTACGACTGGGTGCTGAGGGGCGAGCTCCGGCCGGGAGTGCAGCTGGTGTATTACGCTGACGACACACTGGTCACTGCCCGGGGGAGCTCGCACAGGGAGGCAGCGTTGCTGGCGACGGCTGCGGTCTCACAGGTGGTGAGCCGCATACGGCGCCTCGGCCTGGAGGTGGCCCTCAACAAGTCGGAGGCCATTGTTTTTCATGGCCCCCGGCGAGCGCCGCCGCCGGGATCGCACATTGTGGTCGGGGGGGCCCGTATCGCTGTCGAGTCCACCATGAAGTATCTGGGATTGGTGCTCGACAGCCGGTGGGATTTCGGCCCCCACTTCCGGCGGCTGGCGCCCAAGTTGTTGGGCGCGGCGGGGGCGCTGTCAACGCTGCTTCCCAATCTGGGGGACCCGAGCACCGCCTGTAGGCGGTTGTACGTGGGGATCGTGCGATCGATGGCCCTTTATGGGGCCCCGATCTGGGCGGCTGACCTGACGGCCAGCACCATCACTGTTCTGCGGAGGCCGCAGAGGGTGATGGCCGTCAGAGTCATCAGGGGATATCGCACGATCTCCTACGAGGCGGCTTGCGCACTGGCCGGATCTCCGCCGTGGGACCTGGAGGCGAAAGTGCTCACGTCACTGCGCCGGTGGCGCGAGAACGCGCGGGCGCGTGGCGAGCGACTGATGCAGCGACACTTGGAGCTGCGTCGGTCGCAGCTGCGCGAGGTCCTGGTGGCGAAATGGCGGGACAGGCTTTCGAGCCCTTCCGCCGGCCTCGTCACCATCGAGGCCATCCGGCCATTGCTCGACCTCTGTCTCGGGAGAAGGCACGGCTCCCTGTCGTTTCGTGCGACGAAGGACCTCTCGGGGCATTGCTGCTTCGGGAGGTTCCTGTGTCGCATAGGCAGGGAGCCGGACGCTCGATGCCACCACTGCGCCGACTGTCGGGAGGACACGGCACGGTATACGCTGGCAGAGTGTGCAGCTTGGGAGGAGCCGCGCCCTCATCTCTGTGGTAGGCAGAGACCTCTCGCTGCCGGCCGTAGTTCATGCTATGGTCGGTGGTGAGGAGTCCTGGGACGCGTTGGTCTCCTTCTGCGAGACAGTTTTCGCGCAGAAGGAGGCTGCAGAAAGGGAGAGGGAGATCACGACTGCTCTCCCGGCCCGCAGCAGGCGCATCGGGCGTCGGAGGAGGGCATTTGCTGCCCTCTTCCGGCCCCCCTAACTGGGTCCAGGGGCGACGGACTTGGGGATGTCCCCCCCCCATTCATCCGGACCCGAGGTGGTGGCGCGTGATGTTCCCGTGCGCCCCTATTTGACGTAGCGGGGGGAGTCAAACTCCTCACTTCCCCCGCCGACGCAAGGTGAGGCCGCAGAAGCGGGCCGGCACCAGCCGGGGATTGCGGAAGTCGCATACGTTCTCGTGATCCACGGCGTAGGTGGGAGATGGAACACAGGGGTGGTTTTAGTCAGTAAGAGTCTGACAGACCCCTCCACCCGCCCCAAGGTGGAGGATTTCCATGAGGATTTCCCCCCGACATCAAAAAAAAAAAAGGCGGCTGGATGCGGACTGCTCAAGACCGAAATAGTTGGCGCTCTGAGGCTTATGTTCATCAGGGGGCGGTAATTGGCTTATAATATCATCATATTATCTGCCAATTGATTTTGATTGATTGATTGATGTTATATTGTTTCGCTTCCGTGGTAATAATGTTCCGCCCATGTAACACTATTGTACATAAAGTTTAAATAAATAAATAAATAACAGCCCTGCAATGATAATTATAATTTGACTGGTCCTGCCCTCAACAGTTCACTTCTTCTAAGAAGTTTCTTATCTAAATTTTAGATGACGTTGTGGTAGAACTAACCATAATGATTATGTTCCTTTCAGTTTGTTCTTTATATTAAACAAGCTGTGCCCGTGGCTTCGCTCCCGTCCACTGTTACCCTACCCTACCTACCTGCCTACCCTCCCTACCCTACCTACCCTTACCCTACCCTACCTATATCTACCTACCCACCTTCCCTACCCTACTTACCTACCCTACCTACCTCCTACCTACCCTACCCTACCCTACTTACCTACTCTACCTACCTCCTACCTACCCTACCCTACCTACCCATTTTGTTTTTTGTTTTTAAACCTTCCCTGTAATCTAGCGAACAAAAAAAAAGAATTAGCCAAATCGGTCCAGCCGACCAGGAGAAATAGGGGTTCATTTTTATTTTATTTTTTTTTCAAAATTTTCTTTCATAAGAACCTTCTCCTGACAATAACTAACAAAAAAAAATATTTATTTATTTATTTTAATTTTAGCCAATTGTGTCCCACTGCAGGGCAAAGGCCTCCCTTTCTTCCTTCCATTCCTCCCGGCTTTGGGCAAGTCTGGACCAATCTGGCCGATAGGCGTCAAGTTCGTCCCGCCATCTTCGCCTGGGTCTCCCGCGATGTCGTCGGGCATTTTCTGGGACCCACATTGTGGTTGCTTTAGCCCATGAACCGTTCGAGAATTAGCGAAATTGGTCCAGCCGTTCATGCGTGATGCCGTGACCAAGGGAAATAGGGATACATTTTTTTATATACATAGATTTCATAATATAATTAAGTAAGATCAATTGATTCGACATCAGTTGCGCATAATTGTCGTGAATGATTTTTTTAATTAAATAAATTACCGTAACAGAAATAAATTGAAATGATTGAAAAATTGAACTGCTTTAATTTTAAATGTTTGCGGTACATGATTTATATAAATATTCTTCACCAGCTTCAAATAGTCAGTGATCTTCAAGTGTCAGCAGGAACGCTGTGAATACAAATCGAGAATGCTTAAGTTCCTTGTCCTTCTTGTGTTACTAGTCTATATTGGGAGTATCAGCTGTCAAAATGCCATTAATCAACCAGACATTTTAGAAGATGACTGGTGTCCTCCTGGCTCCCAGAGAACCCCAGACGGTATCTGTAAGAATGAGTTCAGGAGAGGTGACAGGTTAGCATTTGGTTGTGAAGAAGGCGCCGTGAGAGTTGACGACACTTGCGTGAAAGTTAATAAACGAATCACAGATAATACACATGACTCTATGTGTCCTGAAAACACTGTAAGAGTTGGCCCGAAATGCGTGCCTCTTTTTGATCAATACAGACGCTTGGATACACAAGAAGACGACAAGTGTCCTCTAAAAACTGATGGCCGAAGGTGGCGCTTTTTAGCTAATTGTTTCATAGATACTGGCTCAGATTCTAAAGAGAAAGAATAAATCTTTATTTGTATTTGAAATCGTGTTTTTTTTTCTTCGTAATTTTGTTGTAACTGACCATTATTTTGTGTGTAAAACTTGTTCCTTTTTCGAATGGCTTCAATAAAGTTATAATCTGTTAGTAACTGTTGAATAAACACTGTCTATTATAGTTACTCCATTAGAACTGCAACTTCATGCGATTTTTTTTTTTTTTTACAAAAAATGCAACTGGCTTCCAAATAAAAAACACTACAAAATATAATACTAACAATAATTTCGGAAGGTGTTTTTGATTGTGTCTTCGTATTTTGACACCGATTTTCGAAATAAAAAAAAGTTTTTTTTTTTTACTATTTAGTGTTCATATACCACACATACATTGACATAATTCACAAAATGAGTTCATAGTTGAATATCTACTTTGCTTTGGGATTAACATAAACCTAACTGTATTGAGATACTTTATTAGATTTTATTGATTTTAAGTTCAGGTTTATCTTTGAAGTTCAATGTCTATGCAAATGTAATATAACTACAACTAAACCCAACGTAAAAATAACCATCAAGATCGGTTCACAAACAATAAAATTATGCCCGAATAGATAAACCAAAAAAAAACATGGAAATCGAACATAATTGGTGAGGTATGGTAACTTGTACACATCTGCGTACTCCTTCATAGCGTATCGGCGTGATGTTATATCATGAACTGGTATATATGTCACCGGAAACTGGCAAACGCCGTAAGATTGTAAAATATCACGTGATATTGTAAACTATTTTTTCTAAATGAGATACGTATATATTGGAAACTATTGAATTTGGATGGGATTTATTGTATACAAAACGTTTTTTTCATAATCTATACAGAAATAATAAATTTTATTACAATCTTACGAAGTCTACAATTTTCCGGTGACATATACAATTATACAACAAACAAACAAGCGATTTCAGAAATCCTGGGAGATCTGCTATAATTTATTGAATAGTTCCGTTGCCTTAACTAAACCTTAACTTGGCCATAAGTTGACTAGTCTGGAAATAAATTTCTCCAAACAAACAAATCATCCAAACAATTGCTAAAAATATTGCTGAACAAACATACAAAAAAATACTGACGAATTGAGAACCTCGTCCTTTTTAAAATAATGTCTGTTTAAAATAATTTTATTCCAAATTATCTACAATAATTATTCAACACAAATAGACGTACACAGATTTCTTCTGCAACGGCTTTTTTGCTGTCTTTCATTTAATTAATTAATCTGCTCAAACCGTTCCATTATTTATTTAATCTTTTTGCAAAATAATGGTACACAGGGTGACTAATATATTGAAAGTATATTTCTTCTTCTTTTCGAATAAAATGATAACTCGAGTAGTTATTATATATAATTCTAGTTCCAGCTAAGGTTTTTAGGATCAGCCTCATGAGTATTACAGAGCCAGCGTCTCCGCTAAATGTAAAAAGTCTTTAAGATTAGAGTTTTTTTGTACAAAAAAACAGTATCAATCAAAATATATTATTTTTCACAAACTTACATGGGTCCTTATAAAACGCCAGAAGCTATAGAAAGGTTCGAATTGGTCGTTTCCTGTTAAGCAAAACCGGATAAAATCTCCAAGATCACTTCATTAAAAAAAATCAATGTTTTCATGTTTTTTTTTGAGGATGGGAAATCATCAAATGACTTCTTTCGCTCTGGGTGGAGCAGAAAGGCGTGTCAGACTCTTACTGACTAAAACCCATCCGTGTTTCTTCTAAAGCCCTTTGCGTTCCAGGGCCGCGGTGACTCTTTCGAACAAATTCCGCAACCCTGGCAGGGTTTCCATGTTACAGTGTTAATAGTATGAAAGGTGCGGATTTATTTTAAAGGGTTACCGTGGCCCTGGTACGCAAAGAGCATTTGGAAGAACACAGGTAGGTATTAGTCAGTAAGAGTCCGACACTCCCTTCCGCTCCGCCTAGAGGAAGAGTCATTTGATGATTGCCGATCCAAAAAAAAGTACATGGAAAGAATAAATTCAAATGGAAAGAAATCTAGAGACTACGGTACCTACATTGATCCCACATTCACGTTGTGTAGGAAAAAGTCACTTTTACCATTCTTCTGCAACGCCTCTTTTTGTGGTCTATTAATTGATGAACGTTCCGCTTGAACCGTACATATATTATTTATTTAAACTTCTTGCAATACACACACTCACGACGCTAATAATGTAATATAGCTCGTCATCGCTATCAGGACATGATTCTTGAATCTTGAAACTCAATTAATTTGATGATGGTGTTAACAAATTATTTTAATGAAAGGCATTATTCAGAGACGTGGCTATATAATAATAGGGATTATGTTAGATGGATTGATTGATAAA
The DNA here is from genome assembly GCA_002192655.3 of Mamestra configurata. NCBI lineage: Eukaryota > Metazoa > Arthropoda > Insecta > Lepidoptera > Noctuidae > Mamestra > Mamestra configurata. The sequence goes on from NDFZ01004516.1 coordinate 26,440, forward strand.
ATGAGCACTATTCGCCTGTTTTTTTTTTATGTTATCGCAAAAGATTACAAAGCGTCTGTGATAGCGTCTGTCTGTTTCCGAACGCATATAACCCTAATCTCTTCAAAATTAGAGTGAACAGGCTTCTTCTGGGTAAGCTCGTTCCATTGTAGACTTTGTCTCTGTCATCTATGACCTAGACTAGAGTCAAGAGCAAACTCGTCTCAAATAATAAAAAAAGAGATCAGGAAAATAAAATAATAGTTTAAAAAAACTAAAAAAAACACGCTTTCATAAAAAATCCAACTAAAAATCAGAAAATAAAATTTAATAAATTTGGATTAAGAATATTGTAAATTAGAAATGAATGTACATTTTTGTAAAAAAGCATGGGGTGCATAGTGTCAATAATTATAAACATTTTATTGACAGATAATGAGTAGAAGAATCATCACTTTGATAGTATAATATCTTAAAAAGCGCTTTGAATACACCCCACGCTTTTTTACAAAAATGTACATTCATTTCTAATTTACAATATTCTTAATCCAAATTTATTAAATTTTATTTTCTGATTTTTTGTTGGATTTTTTATGAAAGCGTTTTTTTTTAGTTTTTTTAAACTGTTATTTATTTTTCATTTTTTAGTTAAGTTTTTTAAAAAGAAATTAATTAATCCTGGCGAATCTAATTGGGATAATCGGATGCTTCGATCGGATTATTACATTGTCATCGACTTTTGACAGGTGTGCAAAGTTTGAATTAAATCTGATCGTACAAAGTAGGACTAAATCGAGCCCAAAGGGGTCGGTTACATACATACATACATACATACAGGTGAAGCTAATAAAAGCGTGTTCAAAAGGCACCCTGTCTCCAAAGCAATCCTAAATAATTTTCAATATCACCATCAAATTCTCAATTATTTTCAAGATTTATCAGGATCAGGTCATGACGGCGTTGACGAGCTATATAAGATGATTTGTGTTTCGTGTGCCATTGTATTGCAAGATTGCCGCGCCAATATTGATGAGTTTGATAGCTACGGAGATAGATGGGACTCCGGATGCGGGTATAGGCTACTTTAACGGCAGCGAAAGCCGGGTAGCTATTACACAAATTTCAATCCCCTTTGTTCTATTGACGATACTGATTGAATGAAAAAAGGCACCCTGTCTCCAAAGCAATCCTAAATAATTCTCAATATCACCATCAAATTCTCAATTATTTTCAAGATTTTTCAGGATCATGTCATGACGGCGATGACGAGCTTATATATAAGATGATTTGTGTTTTGTGTGCACATTGTATTGCAAGAAGATTGCATAAATAATACACGCTGGAACAGCTGGACGTTCATCAATTAAATAAAATACCACAAAAAGAGGCGTTGCAGAAGAAATCTGTTTAAGTCTATTTGTTTTGTACGTGATTTAGATTTTTTTATATTAAATTTGTAAATAATTTTCAAAATCGCAAGAAGGTGCAGTTTTAATGGAGTAGCTATCATAGACTATTTCCATTTAATAATAATCAGCAGATTTTTACTCCATGGACGCGATTCGAGTGAAGGAACAAGTAAAACACACACAAAGTAATGGTCACTTACAACAAAATAATAAACGAAGAAAAATGCGATTTTAGTAACAAATAACGATTTATTTATCAACTGGTACGCATTGGTCGCCAACTCTCACGGTGCCATGTAGATGGATCCACGATCAGTTCGAGGTAACGTATGGGCATTTGGTACCGATGATCTCAATCGCAACCGAACCATGATGTAATTCTATTTGGTTGCGGATTTTCCCATCGGGCGATACCCAAGTGTACTTCGAGGGTGGTTATGGAAGATGAAATTTACAATTAAGGAATCGCTTTTTGAAGCGAAATTATTGATTATATTTTATTTAAATATTTATTAAATATTTTTGTTGTGCGTTCACCTCGTACCCGAGCCCAAAACTCTCCATGCATTTGACCAGCTGATGAGTGTTTTCTCCCATCTGAGCGTTTCAGTCTCCTAAGATGACCAGAAACTCTCTATATGGTACCTTCGCTTATTGTAGATTCTAATTCCGAGCGAAACTTCTCGATTGCCTCGTCACTTGGCGCTGAATCAACACAGAGGCACAATTATTAGAATCGTTATTGATTATTGTTAATTTAGAATAGCGCCAGCTCGTTCATCATCATCGTATGTCGGAAACGACAAGCAGTGTGCTTGGGTGAGAGACAGAGCCGAGGTGGCCCGCAGAGGCGGGCCCCCACCAGCCGGGAATTACGGAAGTTACATAATTATGTTCCTGCGATTCCCGGCGTATGTGGGAGATGGAACACCGGGGTGGTTTTAGTCAGTAAGAGTCTAACAGACCCCTCCGCCTGCTCCAGGGCGGAGGATATCCATGAGGATATCCCCCGATATAAAAAAAAAAGGTCGATACAGAGCGCGGCAAGTCTTTTTCGACAGCTGTCAGTTGTCAGGGTTTGACATTGCTCGCATTTGACTTGGGAGACTTCACTTTTTGGCGAACGGTCGTTCTGCCAGCCTGTGTCGAACTTACCGCGTTTCCGTACTTTAATCCATTTCCATCGGTTTGATTATTTGAGATTTTGTTATCGGAAGTGAACAAAAAGGCGGTTGTAATCAGTGTTAAGACTATTATTTCGTGCGTCCACCATGTCGAACTTGGACTCTGACAACGGTGTAGGTACCCCTAATGGTTGAACTTCCCTCGTTATACTCGAATGATATTAAAATTGAACGGTGAAGCTTTTATCTTTATGTTGATTATCTGACCTGTGTAGGTGAGATTGACCACCCCAAATAGTTAGTTAAGGATTGAAAGTATTATAATTATGTACACTGTGGTCACAGACCCGCCTGCCAAGCATGGTGATTATGGCCCCCCTTGGGGGAGGCTTCGTACGTTTTTTTGGCTGGTATGATGATGATGACCAACAAATGAAAAAAAAATTAATAGTAACCAATATAGTTTGTATTATTTCATCACATAGAATAGAAAAGGAATATTCTTTTTGGTTCACCATACAAAAAATTGCGCATACTTTTTTTTTTATTGATCTTCACAAATATCGCCTGATGTTGTCTGTCCTGTCATCGTACCGATGTCTTTACAGCTGTCATCAGATCTTCTTTTAATAGCTTCATGACATTCGCCATCACTGAGGTCTAGTTTGGTGCCAGGAGGACACCAGTCTGCTTTTAAAACTCTGCGTATGTGGGGACTTGCAAAATCATCTTGAAGTCCATCCAAAATTCGTCTGAGGGGAATGTTGTCTTGCTGGTCATCGCTGTCGCGATAGTCTACCTGACTGTCGATACACCTCATCATGACCACAAGTATGATCGTAAGTACAGGGAACTTTAACATTCTCGACCTCGACGAGTTTTTAATAGATTCTTGTGACTCCAGAAAATTACTGATGATTTGATGGTGGTGTCACGTTTTTATATAAATCGAACAGCAACCGTACCTATTTCAAAGTAAATCAGTTCGATACGTTATAATTTACAATTATTTCAGTTACATCGGATATTTATTGATTGACCTTCAACTTGACACATGGACTGCGTCGGCGCTAGAACATGTCTTGGGTCTTGTCAGACATTTTTTCCGTTCACAGACAGGCAGCGCGTGCAGCGGCCAACATCATCACACGCGAAAACCCAAATTCATGACAATGCACGCCGTGGGTGTCGCTACGTTTTACCATGAACGGATAAATTGCAGGAGCTGCACCGCGGCGATGCCATCCGTGGGCACCTTCTGCATTTCAAACGCGTGTAAAATCGCTTCTATGTATACGCTCTAATACAATGCCATATGTTTGAATTCAGTGCAGCCAGCGTCGCCGCGTTTCGAAAACCAGGCCTTACTACCGATGCTGTACGGGTCATCTACTACTCGTATCAATAATACCAGCTCTTCGTTACGTCTTCTATTTTTAGACACAGGTGAAAAAAAAGGGTATTAAAAGTTTGATCGATTCGAAAATTTAATTGTGTGTGTTTATGGCATCAGATGAACTGATTTTGATTTAGTTTATTGTTTGAAAGGTAATTTGGTCGAAAGTGTTCTTAGCTATGATTTAAGAAAATCCGTTGAGCGGTTTGAAGATCATCAGCTCTTTTTTATTATTAATTTATTCAATATAGTTATGTTTCTTTGTTCTTTTTTAAGTTTTCTTTTTTTCAGGGGGAGACCCGTATCAGGTCCTGACTTCCAAAGTCTTTGACTTAATCGATAGTTCACATCCTTGTGTATATGTCACAGATCGACTGTTTAATCCGCTGTTTTACATAACCGCTAGCGATTTAACAAAACCGCACGCCGTTATATTATATAACCGCTGAACAATGTTAAGCGTTTTTGTATAATTTCTAAACTTTCACATACAGATTGTTTGAAAGAGTTACCATGGCTCTAGAACGCAAAGGGTATTTGAAGGAACACGGGTGGAGTCATAAAAGAGTGACTCGCCCTCCCACTCCGCCCATAGCGGGAGAAGTCATTTGAGGATTCCCATCCAAAAAGGTTCCTTAGAAGATATATTTTTCGGTTTTAAAATAACATGTGAATTTTGTGAGTCAATCTTTTCGTTCGTCTTTTCAATCGTCAACATTTACAGAAAATAATAAAATTATTGTGTGCATTCGAAAAGATAGACTGTGACGTGATTCTTATCGGGAAGAAGAGAGAGAAGAGTTTTCTGTAACACTCGAATTGCGTTTAAATCTAAGATTAAGCAAGTATTACTGCTTTAAGTTCAAATTGCTCATTTCAGACTTTTACAATCACTCATTCGGTGAATTAGGATTCACCTTAGAGATACATAAACGTTAAATTTGAACGCAGCTTTAAGATTGAGGTGTCACGAATGTAAAAGAGACAGAGAGGCAGACGGAAGGTTGTTCGAAGGATTATTGCCATTAAAACTTAACTTAAATTACTACCGCTGAATTCTAAATTTAATGTTTAGTATCTCGATAATGGAACCCTTAGAGGCGATGTAAATATGATATTAATGATCTTAATTTTTTTAAATTTAGCCCCTGAAATCAAAGAATGGACAAAAGCACTTTTGGCCTCCTTGGATCACCAGTCTTTGAGAATTCCTTTCCCAATTTTGCCGAAGAAAAAATTAACATACATTCGGCCATCCCCATGATTCCTTACTGCTGTTTCGGCCCAAAATAACATATTTCTTTCGTGAAAGAACCTTTTGGGAAAAATGGACCAAATTATCAAGCATACATTTTCTTCAATTTTAAATGTGTTTATCGACGGCTCAGCTTGGGCTCAAGCTACGCTTCCCATCCGTATGGGAGGCCTCGGAGTCCGGAAAATTACCAGTATAAGTTTACCTGCTTTTATATCCTCGGTTCACGCCACTGATAAATTAATCAGGAATATCCTAGCTTCCACACAGATTGATTTTGACGTGCCGTGCTTTGCCAATGCTGTGAATGCCTCGAGAATCGCTTGCCCGAATGAAAATCCACCCAACAGCCTGCAATCCTCCCGACGGTGGGATGAGCCGCTCTGCAGAGAAGTTCAGAAGAACCTAATTGCTACTTCTGCTACTTCTGCGGAGCGTATTCGCCTGCTGGCTGTGGGTGAGTAGGAGTCAAGCCTATGGCTTCATGCACTACCGTCGTCGAACATAGGCACATTGTTCCACGATACCACTTTCCGCCTCGCTACTTCTCTTCGCTTAGGCGCATCCTGTTATTCTCTTCATTGCTGTTACTGTGGCGAAGCTGTCAACAGCCTCGGCCATCACGGCCTATAATGCAGTTGAAGTGCGGGTGGCATAGTGCGGCACGCAAACATCAATGACATTATCCGACGTGCTCTGGTCCAGCCGTAGTAGAACCCAATGATAGGGATTTACTAGCAAAATTCCGAAAGAAAACACGATGCGAAGAAATTTTCTCTTAAATTAAATACAGTTCGAGTAGCATATTCATCTATTAAATAAAAGACCACAAACATGCCGTTGTAGAAGATGAATATCGTAAGTAATTAAGAAAAGAATTTAAAAGGAAAATATTTGTTTCAAAGTCGCAAAAAGTTGTAGTTTCAATGGAGTAACTATTATATTAAAAATATAGTCCTTCTGGCCAAGGCAGCCAATCTCAACCGAGACTAACCGAGCAAACACAGGTACACTCCCTCTTTCATCGCTGTCATATTCCGATGGGACGGCAACCCGACACGATCGGAGAGAGGTCTGGCGCAGGACCAAAGGCTAAACGTGCTTTCCGAGGCATACGCACTTTTTGCCCAACCTGGGAATCGAATCCACAGTTGCGCTTGCGATCGCGAGCCCAACAGAGCAATTAACGCGCGGTGGTTCAATTGTAGTTCGGAACTGATAAATGTGTTAATCCAGGGTGTCAGCTTCCTGCATACCTAATTTTATCAAAATTGGTCGAGCCGTTTGCGCGTGAAGAAGTAACAAATGTACACACTCACAAACTTTCGCCTTTATAATATTAGTGTGATAGTATGGATTGAAATGATTCGAGTGAAGGAACAAGTCTAACACACACAAAATAACGGTCAGTTGCAGCAAAATAAAAAAGGAAGAAAAATACGATTTAAGTTACAGATGACGATTAGTTCATTATCAGAAGAAAATCTTAGGCTTTTTTTCGCACGCAAGTGCTGCCAACTCTCACGGCGCCATCTACTCAACCGAATGCCAACCAATCACCTCTCCTGAACACATTCTTGCAGGCACCGTATGGGGTTCTCTTGGTGCCAGGTGGACACCAGTCGCCTTTTAATATTTGCGGTCGACCATCGATACTGCCAATATAGACTACAAACCGAGAAGGACAAGGAACTTTAGCATTCTCGGTTTGTATTCACAGCGTTTCTGCTGACACTTGATGATAACTGACTATTTGAAGCTTGTGAAGAATATTTATATAAATCATGTACCGCAAACATCTAAAATGACAGCAGTTCAATTGACCATTATTTCAATTCATGTCTGTTATGGTTATTTATTCAATAATAAAATTATTCACAAAAACGCGCAAGTGATGACGAATCAATTTATCACACTTAGGTATAGTGAGATGTAATTTAAGGATAATATGATTTTAAATGAAACATTGCGAGCAAGTATGAAGAATTAACCGAAAAGAGCATAAACGTATGGTAAGTTCAACCTCCACGTACTCTGAAATTTAGGAAACAAATTCTGAGAAGAGAAGTTTAGGGGACGGTACCAGTCAAATTATTATTGCAGAGCTGTTATATAACATAATATAATAAATCTGTTGTCAAGCCGTTTCTGTAAATTCTAAGCTCTTATAAATGCGCAGCGCAGCGCTATAGTTTGTTTGTTAAGCTTTCACGCCTAGATTGCCGAGCCAATATTGATGAATTTGATAGATACAGAGATAGACGGGACTCTGGAAGCGGGTATAGGCTACTTTAACGACAGCGAAAGCTATTTGAAAATATGTTCAAAGGAAATATCCAGGGTGTTTAAATAATAACGAACAAAACAAATTTTCACTTTTTATCGGTTAGTCTTTTTTAATTCCCTGAGAGTAGTCACTAGTCACCCAAGCTCGCTACGCCACTGGGAGCAACCCATGCACTCGGAGCAACAACTGGGAAATTTAAGAACTGAAATAAAACCCAAGTATCAAACAATTTTCAGCTTTCAGTAGTCGCGCTTGCAAGTTTTAGGTACTCACTTAATTTTAAGCGTATTTTTGCATGGAATGTCTCATGTGTTTTTTAACGGTTGATTTTCACTTTAATTTTACAAAAACTAAGTAACTAGAAGGTTTCTTTACGAATATATTTTCACTTCACGTTCCTATTAGGTCTGAGGTGCATCTTACTGTTAGCAACACCTACATTTATTGTAACGGTAAGTTATGTCAATGAAAATGTTTTGCATTTTTGCATCGAATGTCTCATGCGTTTTTTAACGATTGATTTTCACTTTAATTTTACAAAAACTAAGTTACTGGAATGTATCTTTACAAATAAAATTATGTTCATTTCACGTTCCTCTTAGGCTATTACCTTACAGTAAGCAATTCCTACATATCTATTCTATTCCATATTTTTATATGGCAAGCTAAGCTGGTGTCGACTATTCTGCGAATGACTAAAGTAGATTGGAAAATTGTGTATAATTATTGAAAAGAGAAATAAAAGTAATTATCAAATCCCTACATTTATGATAAAAAAAAATCAAAATCAAAAGTCATTTATTCAAATTAGGCTGAGTGCCAGCACTTTTTGAAGCTCAAAGTTCTACATAAAGACAGTCCTCCAAAACGCCCGCCCGTCACCACTTCCTAGTGTTACAGCTGGGAAGAAGAAGTGGCAGGTATAAACAAGGTAAGTTAAGTTAGTAAGATACTCGAAGGTGACGTATAGCGACGGCGGATATTGTGAATTGAAAGACCTAGCGGTTGAGACATACAGTGTAACAGAAAATAGTATTCCACTTACGAGTTAATTGAAGTATGTTAGGAAATCGAAGACTGAGTATAATTTCATCTGACATCGATCACATTACTAAATTTACGTGAGTGAAGCCGCGGGCACAGCTAGTGCAAACTGAAAACGCAGTAGGGTTCCGAGGTACCTTATATATACACCTCAAATCGATGATTTACTTTAGTTACTTTTATAAACTTATGTGTTTATAAAAGTAACTAAACGTGGCGATCCAGTTTTCACAAAAACTAAACCCAGTTCTGGCGCTCTTTATTTTTATCTCATAATACTTTAAACTCATTGTTCTTGTAATGTAAGAAGTAACAGATTACCAAATTTCGAATCGATCAAACCTAAAAAACTTGCTCACGTCCATTCCTCAAACAAAAAGAGCTAATAATCTTCAGACGGCTGAACCAATTTTCTTGATTCACAGCAAAGAAGACTTTCGACGAAAATACCTTTCAAACTAAAAACTAAATCAAAATCAGTTCATTCGATGCTACAAACAGACATAGACACAAACATGTAACTAATAATACACCTTCCAACGAAAAGCTGGTATTTTTGATACGGGTAGTACCTGACACGTCAAATGAAATCATGTTCTAGCGCCAACGCAGTCAACGTGTTAACTTGAAGGTCAATCAATAAAATATTATATTTTCAAAAGGCACGGTTGCTGCTCGATTTTAAATAAAATATAAAACCACCATCAAATCGTCAGTTATTCTCTGGAGTCTCATAGACCTATTGAAACTTGTCGAGACCAAGACTTATTAAGTTCCCTGTATTAACTGTCATTTGTTTGTGGGCATGATGAGGTTTATCGACTGTCAGTTATTATGTCTCGACAGCGATGATCAGCAAGACAATATTCCTCTTAGACGAATTTTGGATGGCCTAAATGATGTTTATGTAAGTCCTCACAGACGCAGAGTTTTTAAAGAGGACTGGGGTCCTTTCTGGCACCAAACTTAACCTCTGTGATGGTGAATGTCATGAAGTTATTAGAAGGACATCTGATGACAGCTGTAATGACATCGGTACGATGACAGGACAGACAACATTAGGCGATATTTGTGATGATCAGAAAAATATTTTATTTGCTAGATAGGCAATTTTTTGTACGTTGTACCATATAGAGGATTTCAATTATATTTTATGGTCCACAAATCACTCGATAACAACGTTTTGGAATGCGGCAGTGTTTCGGCAAAGATAGCATACCTTGTACTTACGATATCAAAAAGGTAGTCCTTAAGGGTATGCCCAAACGTTCACGCACCCTGATGACGAAGTCGAAGCCATGCTCGAAAGCTATGTCTCGTACTAAAACATTCTATAGATGAGTGATTTCAACGCTAAAGTGGAAGTACAAAAGAGTGGCGAGTCGAAAATAGGTCCATTCGGCTATGGGCGAAGAAATCACAGGGAGAATGCTGGTAATCTTCCTCGTGGCTCAGAGACCGAAGAAGCCTCAAAGGAAGAGACCTAGCAAAGTCCCGATAACGCGACAAAGAGTGAGATCGACTTCGTTATACCTGACAAGCGCCTATTCAGAGATGTCTCTGTGATCATCAGGGTTAGTACCGGAACTGTTCACCGACTGGTTAGAGGCACTCTAAATATTCCTGTCGAAATCAAAAGGGCGCGCTTTACGAGATCGACTGTCAGACCAAAGCTGCCCCAGGTCGAAATTGCTTACGAAGGCTTCCAGTTAGAACAACCAACCAATTTGCCATGTTGGAAACCACTGAGGACATTAACGATGCCACCGAAGGCCTGTTATGTGTTATTTGCGAGGTAGGCTATAAACATTTTCAATTATTTTTTTCTTAAATTCCGTCATCCATACTGGCAAAACACCTGAGGCTCAGGTGCGCGATGGCATTATTTTTCAAAAAGGGCGATAGCGCGTTCCTTTAGAACTACCTCCCCATTTCACTCCTGAGACATCTTGCCCTAAAGTTCGATGACTTGAATGATGACCAGAGCAGTCCGGGTTTCAAAAAGGCTACAGCACCGTAGACTTTACACTCACCCGTAGTCAAATAATCCAAAAACCGAGGAATATAATCACCCTCTGTGCCTAGTGTATGTGGACTACGAGAAAATCTTCGACACAGTCGAGACCTGGGCAGTCCTGAGTCCATGCGGAGATGTCTCATCGACTGCCGCTATGTCGAGGTGATGAGATGTCAGTATAAGGCCGCAACAATGACCGTCCAAGTACAAAACCAATCCAATTGCGTCGAGGTGTAAGACAGAGCGAAGTCATCTCTCCGAAACTGTTGGAGCACATTTTCAAGACGCTTGATTGGAAAGGACGGGGCATAAATATAAATATTAACGGTCAGTACATCTCGCACCTTCGATTTGCGGATATAAAATGAGAAAGTTTATGTCTTTTAATACATTTTACTTTACTTTAGTCTTTATAACCCAGAGGTTGACTGGTAGAGAATGCCGAAAAATAAGCGAAAAATAAATTATATTCATTTTAAAGTCAATTTATTTATTTATTTAAACTATGTACAATAGTGGTACATGGGCGGACTTAATGCATCAAGGCATTCTCTACCAGTCAAACTTTGGGTTATAAAGACTAAAGTACAGTTATGTTTATGCCTTTAATACACTTTGTATTAAAAGACATAAACTTTCTCATTTTAACTGTTTTTATTACATCAAAAATCAAAACAATTTTTGTTGACAATGTTTATGTTATAAAACAAACATTGCCTATTTCAGGCCCACTTATCTTTTTTACTTGCTGTCGAATGGATTTCCCTTTATATCAATTGGAACGCAAGATTCTTGAACTTTTTTTGGTGTTTGGAGCACACAACGGGGCCGTGAATACCTCTATGACCCGTCAGTAGGGAGGAAAGTTGTCTTCGCCGACCTGACAGTCGATACTCCCCATGTTGACTATCAACACAACAAGAACAAGTGACTTCAACATTGTCAGTTTTTACTACAAGCCTGTCAATAGATCCTTGAGACTCCAAAAAATGACTGACGACTTGATGGTGGTGTTCCATTTTATATAAATCAAACAGCAATCGTGCCCATTTAAATGTAATCTTTCGATACATTATAATAATTAAATCAGTTCGATACGTATACGATATAATTTGCAATTATTTGAAATGATATCTAATTTATTGTGAATACAATTAGAGTGGGTTTTTTTTTAAGCATGTGAAATCATCAAATTACTTCTTCCGCTCTGGGTGGAGCGGAAGGGCGTGTCAGACTCTTACTGACTAAAACCCATCCGTGTTCCTTCTAAAGCCCTTTGCGTTCCAGGGCCGCGGTGACTCTTTCCAACAAATTCCGCAAACCTGGCAGGACAATTAGAGGGGTGAAGAAATGATTTTCAGCCTAAAATTAGCTAGTTGTTTTCGCGAGATTTTCGACCCAAAACCTATTTTAAATAAAAGTTGAAAATTAAGTGTAATATTAAGTTTTCGCGAAAATCTAAAGAATATCTTTTTATCGTGTTGACTCAGGACCTTGATTTTTATATACCTAATAGGGGCTCATTATCTGGTATAAACTTCAACTTGCTAGGTTACACACGGACAGACAGACGGACAAGAGGGTGATCTTACAAGGGTTCCTCTTTTTTACCTTTTGAGGTACGGAACCCTAAAAATTAATGGAAATCCACACGACACGAACCAAAGAAGATCGAAAGGCCGAAAATAGGTAATTTCTGTTTTTCCAACATAAAAATAGTCATTTTTTATTTTTCAGTTATAGAAACAGTACTAATTAAAAAAAGTTGATTCATTTTTATCTAAGGTAACCAAATAAATAGACGTTATAGTATTTTTACACAAGATTTTTTCTGACAGGTGACGAATGGCTCTTCGTGGATCAACTTATTGCGAACTGGATACTTTGACTTTAGGTTTATGTTATCTTAAGAGAAACACCCAACCAACATCGGATCACGAGAGATACATTTAATTCGTTTTTTTTTTTTTGTGAGTTGCTTCTAGCAGTTCAACCTATAAGGTTGTCGACTGCTTAACCGGTCTTGCCTGTGGTGGCCTTAATATAATATTAAGCGACTACACGCTAAGGGCACCCCCTGTGGGGTACGGGCCTCGGCTTAGGGCGTCGCTGGGGGAGGACAGCTAGGGACGGGCTGGATCGAACTGGAATTATTATCAAGGGATGAATTTAAGACTACAGGCTCAGCGGCGCGGGCTGGCTCGAGCAAGGGTCGGGGCGGATTTTGACGGGGACGTCGCGGTGGGCCTTGGCAACGAGGGCGGAAGGACGGCGGTCGTGGTTTGCGAAGAGTGCTGATCTCTTTGCGACTCTCTTGGAGGAGAGTGGTAGAGTCGTCGGGCGTGACGAGGGTATGCCTCGGTCGGCGTACCTTGGAGATGCGGAAGGGTTCGTATCGGGCGGCCTCCATTTAATACGTAACTCTATGGTGAACATGACTGTGAGCTCACACCAGTACTGACCAATGAGAGGCCATGTTTCCAATTCTACAATCACATCAAAACGAGTAAATTGAAGACCTGTGTGCTGATTGGTCGCCAGTTTATGTCAGTTTACAATTTCTCGAAATGGGATGAATAAATTATAGTAAACTAGAGGACGTCACGTGGTTTCATCCGCGTAGTTCCTGTTCCAGTTCCCGGGGATAAAATATAGCCTATGTTACTCGCTGATAGTGTAATTATCTATTGCTGAAAGTATTTCTCAAATTGGTCCAGTAGTTTTAAAGTTTATTCGTGACATACAAAAATACAAATCTTTCCTCTTTATAATCTATATTTATTAAAATGAATCCCTGTTTCCCTTGGTCACGGCATCACGCGTGAACGGCTGGACCAATTTCGCTAATTATTTTTTTGTTGTGTTTGTTATTGTCAGGAGAAGGTTCTTATGAAAGATAAAAAAAGCAACCGGGCGAAGCCGGGGCGGGCCACTAGTTTTAGTATAGATATAGACAACATTTTGATTCTACGATTGTGGAAGAAATATTCAGTTGACAATTTATCGAGAGTTCACAATCGCTGTAGATATTTTATAGTGTTACGGACGTTGCTATTACCCGTTGACATAAATATAGATAGAAGGTTTTGGTAAATATTGCTCGTTTTCGACTGTTCTTTCCAGTAGCTCACACTCCTCCCTTCTCAGTGTTCCGTTAGCCGTGGCGTTAACCACACGATCCACACACACGAACTCCTTCTCCTAACCTTAATAACTCTAACCAGTTACAAAATCTTTCCATTTTGTGCTTCCAGCTTCAAAATGGTGTCTGTATGTTTTTGTATAAACAACCTACTTTTAGCTGTCTTCCAGCTTTAGCTGTACTGGAAGTTATTCGAGGTACTTGTGTATGTATCTTGTCTTATCTTAAAAATGTTATGTGTTCTTGAAGATTTTTTCAACGCTTCGTATTGCAAAGTACTTAGAAGAACTTTTAAGTTATTGGAAACACACTTCCATAATATTTTTTTCCTTGTTAACCAGAGAGTACATAATATAATAATATAATAATAATAATAATTTATTTTGACACAACACACATGTTACATTTTAACAGATATGAAGGATACATTCAAATTTTCTTAAGTTTATATTGAAGGTATCTGTCTGAACTAGATATAAAATATCTGTATCTCAGACATCAGCGCTCTTCCTTATAATGACCATTACATTATTTGCTTAAATAGACATTATAATTAAATGAGGAGTTCACAGAAAAAGAAAAAAAAAGTACAAATCTTAATAAACAAAAACGGTGTGTGGAGTGTTAGTCTCATAAATGGGCGTGGACCAGGTCGCCTCGGACATCCGGCGGCAATTTGCTCACAATGAGATGGTATCAATCTAGTAGTATAACTATAGTATGCGCCAGATAAATGTGGAATAAAGTATATTGACCTTTCCCTTATAACTGTTCATAGGTACCTGAACAATTAAATATGAATCGTTTTTCATTATTAGACAATGTTAAGGATCACGAGAGATGATGATTCGGGACAGCTTTGTGTCATTAATTCCGTTTTTCAAATTAAAAATGTCAATAATTGTAGGTGGGTCAATGACCGTTATTCCACGATTATCTGGCGCCTACTATAGTCTTTGACAATCTCGGGACCCTGAGGTCCTGATCCATTGGTGGAGCCGTACGAGGGGTCAAAGCCATTTCGCAGAGGCCCCGTTAGACATTTCAGATGGAAAGGGGCACCAACTAACAACAATGCACTTTTATTGTTGTTTTGTTTTCTTGTTGTCGCTGTCAGTCAGTCGGGCGTCATGCCATGGACAACTACTGAAATTTGTTCTGTTTTGTCTGTGGTGTGCTGGTATGACCAGAGACACGTTTAGGTTAATGTCCGGTCCAGACATGGGCTGGCAGTGATGTGTTAGTTAGTGATTTTTCAGTTTTTATTTATTTTAGTTATAATTATTGTAGTTGATAAGTTTTTTAGTTTTTTAGTGTTCTGTGCGTTTTTTCCGGCAGAATAAATTGATTTTCTTTCTTTCTTTCTTTCTTTTCTTTTTGTAAAAGTATACTCGAGGACAATCCCCGGTGCAAGTCTTAGAAACACCATTACAAGAATAACCACCATTATAAGAACTTTTGTAACCATATTTATCTGCAAATAAATCTTTGACTTTGACTTTGAACGGGAACTATGGGTTTGGGTGATTTAGCGGACTGATTATCGAATACTATGGAAGAACTGTTGGCCCCTTCCTGACCACTGATGATGACATACACTGCTCTTAAATGGCACGGGGGTAACTTGCACTCTCAATTATTATAATTTATTGTAACTCTAAAGGTCTAAGAAAGTTATAAAGACTGTTTAGTTTTGCAAACATTTATTTATTAAATTCAAGTTGAGTATGCATAGCAAACTCCAGAGATGTATCAATTATTTCCTTAAAATTCTTACTTCGGAATCTGGAGAACTCCGTCTGTATATTACTACTTTAGGATTTCCTGCATAATTATTGTTAGGAGTTCTTCGCAAAGGATGAATCGGGTCACCAATTAGACAGTTAATTTCAACCTGGCTTACCATGAAAACTAGCGCAAACAGAACGAGTAGTTTGGACATTTTCCTAACGTTTTTGGACTTGCAGAATATCACCGAATGAATGATAACTTAACAGGTTATAAATGCATATTTATACAAATCAATATAAATCAATTGGTAACACCAGTTTCATTTTAATGTTTTTGCATGTTTCGGTGGTAATGATTTCCTAATTCATTTGAAACCAGTTATTGTCCATGACTTTGTTCACGTTAGAAATTTTCACCTCTATAGGATTAAATTTAAAAAAAAGTACTACAATAGTTTTTGGTTTAGTAAATATATCAAACAACGTACAGACCTAGTTTCAAGTAAATCCAACCACCAGTAAAAAAGTACCTGCTGCCTTCAAGCTGCTCCGGCTCAATCTAGGGGGTCCATACGCCTCCTGCCAGAGACTCTACGTGAGGGTCGTGCAGACTATGGCCCTTTATAGGGCCCTATTGTGGGCGTATACTGCGAGGTAGCGACCAGTCCGCCACCTGAACGCATCCCAGAGGGTCATGGCCATCTGGCTGGTCCGGGGATACTGCACGGTCTCCATGAGATGGCAAACCTCCTTGACGGATTGCCACCATGATATCTGAAGGCGTAAGCCCTCGCGCACGTGAACGAGTGACGCGTGGAGGCGCTATGGTGCAAATCGCATCACGGCGGCTAGATCTCTAGTAAGATCATATTGTGGTATAGAGTGAAAGCAACTGTCGCAACCCAGCGCTAACGTGGTGATAAGTGGGTGGTGGTAAGAGTGGCTAGGGAGCACTATGGCACCCTTATCTTCCGCCTGACGCAAGTCCTCTGTTTCAGATTCGATGGGTGTTGCGACTGTGTAGATCACCCGGAAGGCACGGTGGAGAATTATACAGATTACCTATTTAAAATTTCAACAATGAAAAATTTGCTCTATGCTGATTGACTGACAATCGAGCGTAGGGTTTCGCCACATAAAATGAAATATCTTTTGACCAAAAATCTATATTATCGTGTACATTATGTATGTAGATGATAATATAGGTAAGTGCACTAACAGGAAACTCCTATTTTCAGAAGATTTACAACACTTAGCGATGCGACTTTTTGATCAAAAGATATTTCATTTTATGTGGCGAAACCTCACGCTCGATTGTCAGTTCGAAAAGTAAATTTGTGCAACGTAAGAATTATGGATCTCAACAGAAACGAATGCCGTTTCTGTTGAGATCCATAATTCTTACGTTGCACGTATGCAAAAAATACGTAGTGTAACAATACCACCTCCCCGATTGTAACGCTAAAACTACAATTTCGTACTTTTTGGGAAAAATTGCCTTTGTTTGAAGTGCTGTACCTCAATACTTATAAAAACTACAGCGCATTGGTTGCCCTAAATTTGTACCAAATTTTGTCTATTTTAAAGTGATTGACTTTTTCCGTGGAATGCAGCGTTTAGATGTATTAAGCCCAATTATCAAAATTTACCGAAAATTAAAAAGTTTTCCAAACACCACACAGCACAGGGCTTTCCAAGTTGAAAATATGTTTATGGTTTTCCATGGTTGACTATGGTGATGTGTAATCCTTCGTCTCCCTCTTATCTAACTTCACAAATTTTATTCATCTGTTCTGCCCACAGTAAAAATCTTCGCTCTACCAATAATCGCCTTCCACGATGTCACTCTCATCGCTCTAGGTTTATCCGCTCCTCTTTCTTTGTTCAAGCGATTTTCCTTTGGAATGCGCTCCCTGTGAACATCAGGACGACAACAAATCGGTTGTCCTTTAAGGTGAGCACATTCGCAAGAAGTTGGTAGAATCATCAGTGTTAATTCGTTGGATTCGTTTTTTCTTAATAACTTTGTTTATGTGTATGTATGTATCTATGTATTTATAAATGTTTTTTATTTATTTTTTCTTCTCTCTATTTTTAGTTTTTCTTTAAGTTGCACCTGCCATGTTGTCTCTGCACCACCCTAAGGTCGACTGGTAGAAAATGCCTATGGTATTAAGTCCGCCTTTGTACAGTGTTTTACTTGTGCATAAGGTTTTAATACAAAAATAAAATAGCTGAATACCAGTATTCTACGTGGAGTGGCTGCTTGCCAGACCTCCACAACCCAATAATCGGGTTGTGTTTTGTCCTTCGCTATATATTATCTCCACCAAATGCCATCACCCTAATCTCTTCAAAATTAGAGTGAACAGGCTTCTTCTGGGTAAGCTCGCTCCATCGTCGACTTTGTCTCTGTCATCTATGACCTAGACTAGAGTCAAGAGCAAACCCATATTAAATATAAAATAAGTAATAATTAAATATATAAAAATCAAATAAAATCGCCTTGCCACAACACAAGGTAAAAGGTCAAATTCTCCCTAACTTCAGTACCGTATTTATTTAGTTTAAATCTAGTATGCTTGAAGACGCTGTACAAAGTTCTCGTCGTAATTGAATTGGTTGTTAACAGGCCAGCAATTTGCCTGAGTGCATCCATTGGCACGGGATGTGGCCAAATCTGGCTACTTTTAGATCTTGTGGGAGTTTCCAAGTTAGTATTGTATGCTACTCTAGCTTTGAATTTAAATGTTTACTTATTTTTTGGTATTTCTCTAGCTTTGAATTGGAATTGCTTTGAAAAATGTATCGTTTATTTATTAGTAGCATTTTATGCCTTCTAAGAGGAGCTCGTGTCTAAATAATAACCAGTGATCAGATATTTGGGAGCTAGCATACCTAAACTTCACTTTTATTCCCACGAAAGTATAATATGGACATGCTTTTCAGAATCCCGGATCCCGGAATCGTTCGAAATTCCTGAGATTGCTAAAAATATAGTTAGAACTCGTTCTGAACTCTCATTATTATTTTTTGTAGGTATTCCATTTGTTTTGAATAAAATAAAGATACTGAATCAAAATAACGACTGCTAGAATTTCATTACTTTGTTATAGTTATTTTTACAAAATTGTTCAATGTGCATGCAAGTTGTTAACCCAGGATTACTTATTTATTCAGAAAGGAATGTCCATATTATCCTTTCACGGGAAGAAGTTTAGGTATATAAGCGCCCGATTATTCAATCATGGATAATACACACACAACATCTCACGGGTCGATCTTCAAGGTTAAGCAACGCTTGCAGAGATTTTTCTGTGGATGGGTGACATCTTAACATAAAGGAAAGCTCGTTAAGCCATTGGTTCTGGCTGTCATTTGCAGATATTTGGCAGTCGTTATAGGTAGTCAGAAGCCAGATAATCTGACACCAGTCTTGCCAAGGAAACCGTGTTACCCAGTTAGTGGGTTGTAGAGGTCTGGTAGGCAGCCGCTCCACATAAAAATACTGGAATTCAGCTGAATCCGGATTGACTAGAAGCTGACCCCAATATAGTTGGGGAAAGGCTAGGTAGATGATAATTTTATACCTTCTTAATCAAGTTAGCAGTATCTTAGTACTTATAATTTCTCATAAAGGTCCTACTTATAACTTTTCTTGTATTTGCTGTAGATACTTAATATAATATCTTGGGACAACTCACACACGGTCATCCGATCCCAAACTAGGCAGAGCCTGTGATATGGCAATCAGACAACTGATACACATACTTATATATTTCTAAATACATACATATTATAGACAAATTACACCCAGACACAGAACAAATGATCATGCTTATCATACAAAGATTTGTCCTGGGTGGGAATCAAACCCACGACCTCCGGTTTAGCAGTCAGGGTCACTAACCACTCGACCAACAGGCCAGTCAATATTTGTAAGACTAAATGTCAGACTATCGGGCTTCTTACCACTGCATGCTTTTTTAAGCCATGAAGAGGTTTCGATCATAAATGGTACCCATCCATAAACCGCAGCTTCCTTGATCGACTCGTGCAACTGTTAAGCCCCACAGCGTGCAGCGGCAGCAAGAAATTCAAATTTCATTCATACTAGAACCAGAGCCTTCTGCATTCAACGGATTCACTGAAACTTGTTTTCACAAAATCCAACCCGGGTTTTAGGCCTGAAACAATGTTTTGTTTTCATTTGCAACAGTTCGCAAACATGGTGGGGTTAGCAAAATAAATACAGAATACATTAATTCTGCTACGCGTACCGGACTTATTTTAAACGTAGATTATTTTCCGTGTTTGTGACTTTTATGTAGTCTTTTTCGTGTTTGAAACATCAGTTTGAAACAGGTGAGCTAGATGGTTTTAACTATTTTAACGACGGTTATTTGCGCCGCAAGTTTTTTTTTCTGTTAGTATTTCATTGTTTTTGGGTCCTTTATTAAAATAAAATTCTCTAAAGCCACTGTTATGGTCATGAGTCATTAAAATTCTCATATAATGCTGGAAATTATTGTTTCTTATTATAAAATAATTTAAAATAAAATTGATATAATTATGAAAGTCTTTGATTCAAAACTATTCTTTGAAATAGTGTTTAACACAAGGTTGAAATATACAAAGAGAAATTAGAATCTTTAATTACTATTAGTAATAATGATTTCTAAAGAATGTATATCAAAACAATAGCTTTTGTTCACAGTTCAAATACAAAGTTCGAATTAATTCCAAAATGGAAATAAACAGCAAAAAAAAAAAAACAAATTAAAACGGAGAAACAATACTGAACACGGGTTACGGCAAAATTAGCCAATCAGGGTGCGTTCTCAGTCATCGAGCCTTCCAAATACAACAAGAAACAGTTTGGCATTTTTATTTTTACTGACGATTTGAAAACGATATTTAATCGGTATTTTATGTTGAACACTGAAACGTTAATAATATAATAAAAAACCGGCCAAGTGCGTGTCGGACCACGCAAAGTGAAGGGTTCCGTAGTTACCCGTATCCTAAACCATGCCAAAAAATAGTAAAATGTACTTCACTATTATTAGATTACAAAGTTACAAATGCACTTTTAAGTCATTTTCTATGGAATTATTAGGATTTTTACTTTTAGTTCCATTTTTTAAGTTGGTCGACTATTACCCGTTCAATTGTAAAGCATACTTGGCTATAATAGTTTTCCTTTTAAATTCATTGTATATGCTACTACCATGAATTTTTTCAATTCTTCATAAACAACCGTTAAGCTGGCAGACAG
>NDFZ01004516.1:47152-99996 GCA_002192655.3 Mamestra configurata
GGGGGGGGGGGGGGAGACTCACTTAATTCTAACAAAAATTAGCACTTTAAAGCATTATATTTCGCAAACGGATTCTTGGATGGAAAAATGGTTTTAGCAAACCCTCAATATTTTAAACGGCCTATCCAATGACACCCTAAAAGATATGTATTTCAAGATTTTATTTTACCACTTCGTAGGCTGTTGTTGTGATTAATATAACCAACCCTTACCAAATGTCAACTTTCTAGCGTCTCTGAGGTAAACAGCGGACGGACAGACAGACAGACGAACATGACGAAACCATAAGAGTTCCTTGTTGACTACGGAACCCTAAAAATGAGAAAAACTGTGTGCTAGTATTTTTTATTAAGTTTTTTTTATTATTTCCTCCACCACCTAAATGATAAATGTTTGTATGTTACAAGTTAGTCATGTTGTTGTGTGTCATGTCAAACTAGATGAGGCCGGAATTTCCTAGATGACTACTTGAAGAAGAAACACCAAAATAACCACAGAGCAGACTTGCAGCTTTTGTGTCCCACCGCTGGCCCCCCCTTTCTCCTTCCAAATCTCTCTCTCTTGGGCAATCTCTGGCCAAGTCTGCCCCGCAAACATGATGAGATCGTCACACCACCTTCGCCGCGGTCCACCTCGACGACGACGTCCCTCCTCAGGCGACCAGTGACTGACGACCTTCACCTACCTGTCCAGGTGCATTCGTGCGACGTGGCCTGCCCACTCCCACTTTAGCCTGGCCGTTTTCTCCCCAACATCTATTAATTTAGTTACTATTACTGTGAGGTATCTTTAACTATTGAACCTATGTACAGTATTATTTAAACTTTGACGAATTGTTAAGCGGTCGTTCCTCAAAATATATCCGGCTGTTTGAATATTGATTAAAGCAGGACAGAAGAAAATATTGATATTGGACCCAATGCCATTAACAATAGAGATTGAATTTTATTGAAATTATATTTATTTATTTATTTATTTACTAGGCTCACCAACAATTGTTAACACCAAAAATATTACAAAATTCTTAACTTAAAACAATAGTGTAGTGTCACAATTTTTTACAGGTAAGCACCACATGTGCCAAAATTATAATGGGCTTAACTTAATTGTACAAATAATTTATTCTAAGTGATACAATAGCTAGATAATAATAATAATAATATTGATACGGTTGTATGAGATGTGGTCAGGAGAATGGATCGTATGGAGTTTTATTCTAATTTTTCTGTGGGTGCTTAGTTTAGGAATGTACCACGGGAACCTGTTTTTAAACGAAGGGGTTAGCAGCAAAAAACATAAGGTTTAGTAGTTACAGGTCTTTCAATAAAATAAAGAACTTAACAATTCTTACACCAAATACAATATTTCTCAATATTGTATTTGGTGTAATCCAGATCTGTTCAGCCGTTTTAACGTGATTGAGTAACAAACATTCATTCAAACATCCAAACTTTCGCATTTTTGTTATTATTTTAACAGGTTTCTGAACGATTGCGCTATATTCCGAAATTGAACTATAGTAAACACATTTTATACAAATAATTATAGTACAAATTAACTATCATTAATTATAATTAATGATAGTTAATTTCTACATTCCTAATTACTTTGACATTTAATTGACTTGAATTTGCGATGAGTTAATGTTAATGACACTGTTCTGTAGTATTTAGATTGTTTAAGATTTTGATAATTAATAAATTTATAATTATTTGGTTTTTATGTACCTACCTATTTATATTTGTACGCCAAAACAACAGACAAAACATGACTGATATACCTAATTTAATTTTAAACATCTTGCATGCCATGTGTGTGTATACTCATGTTTTGGTCAAATAAATGATCTTATCTTATACAAAACTAACGATCGCTTCAAGCCGCCAACGTGTCCCCGTGTAGAACATACCGTTTAGGTGTTCACGACCCCTGACTCGCACTGAAAACGGTTTCAGGCTATCGTTTGAAAGCCAATATGTCACAAACCGTCCGGCCGGAAATTAAAATATTCTGAAAATTGAAGGTACGTGACGATTTTTCAAGATAAATTCTTTGATGAATCTTTTAGGACACCTTTGTGATGATAAATTTGATTCATGCGAGGTCACGTTGACCCCTGATGTTCGAGATCCGGAAATTTTCTTTTGAAATTTAGTATGGCTTGCGAAATTTTGCCCTTTATGGACGGATGTCGATTATATACTATAATATTGTAGCGTAAAGCTCTGCAAATATACCTAGTGTAGAAAAATGTAAGGAATGTTTAATTTTTTACTAGACTTTTCGTATTCAAGGGCACTATCATTCGTTTACTTCAGTACCTATATTTTCAAACAAATTATTTTATTTCTGATTTTCTATTTCGAATTTCGATCGAAGGAATACGATGAATGTAAAACTTCAAAATTTTACCAAATTAGTCTGAGAGCCAGCAGTTTTCAAACGTCAAAATTCAACATGAAGACAGTCCCCCAAAACTTCAGCCCACCGTGCTGGAAGCTGGAGCTTGGAAGAAGAATTGGCGCAACAAACTCTTCAGCAACACATCACAGGACTGGTCGATGTAGCGATGCTTTGAGATTGCAGCTCATGTTCAGTGTTGGACTTTTTTCAGCTTCATTTTGGTACAAAACTTTGTCTCTGTCATCTATGACCTAGACTAGAGTCAAGAGCAAACCCATATTAAATTAAAAAAAATAATAAAAAAAGCTCACATTTAAAACAGCCATCCCTTTAGTCAACTTTAAAAGTAACTTGCAAACCTTTCTGGCCACATGGATGTAGTTGTAACGGTAATCAAAAACATCAGAATCGTCCAACACCGGTTAATCATAGAAATCATTACCCCAGCTTATTCCTAGAAATGGAAAAAGGCTAAAGTTTAGAGCTCAACAGCCGAGCGTCACGCAATACTATAATAACGTTAGCTTTTGTTTGCGCATTTCTCCGTCATTGTTTCTTTTTTGTGTAACTATTCCGTGTTAAATTGAATGTTGCTTTGTTATCAAATAGATTGATGTGAATATTGGAGCCTAATTTGATTTAATCGATTTGATACCCAAATTGAGTAGGTTGCTTGTACCTACTCGAATTAAATTAACAACTGAAATTCAGCAGGCTTGATGAACATGGTAAAATTAATTTTAGGCTCTATAGTATCAGAGATAAGGCCCCTACTTTATCTGTGAAACTATTGAGCCTAAAAGTTATAAAAAAATATAAATTAAAGTCCAATAGGCCCTTTCATTAAATATTTCGCACAGTACAGTATGAAAAAAAAATCTTTAATTTTAGATTTTTCCCTCCCTAGTGACCCATATTCAAAATTTATTTATTGAAGTTAAAGGAGATAGAACTTTTGTGGCGAGGCCCCCGCCGCCATTTTTTTTGATTTTACCAAAGGTGCGGCACACGATCTGACATGCATATTGTTTAAAACCCTTTATTTAGTTACGTTCCGTATTTGGGTCGCAGAAGTTTATATAAGTACCTAATTTCAAGTGATTTGGTCCAGTGGATTCGGAACAAAGTGGCTGTATAAGATGGAAATACTGACAGACAGATAGACGATCTAACAGACATACGAGTGATCTTAAAGGAATCCGTTTTTTTTTGATCGAACGTAAGGAACTATTCCTTTTGTTTTTTTATTTATATGGCTTGAAATTCTGTCCCCCAGTACTTCGCTTACTATGGTAACTTTATGAATTTCTGCTTGTATTATATATAGTGTTATAATGAGACATGACATTATATTATAATGCTTGATGACAAGATGTGATTGCCCTTGATATACATTTTTTTTATTTTTATTCATAAGCGACTTCAAAAAACAATTCTTTGAACTGTTCTGTGCAGTGGCCAGCCCTAAGTGAGCCATTATAAAACGCCTATTGCAGATTAGCCAACAAATCGAAACTTAATGTATCGAACGCTGACAAATTGATTCGTGCGACTTTCGATGCTCTTTAAGCCACATTATTATTTTAAATTGATGAGGACATCATGACAACAAAAACAAGTAAAACTATTATAAATAAATTGGTGCAACCAATTGATTTATATTACTTTGAAAAAGTAGATATAAATGGCTTGTTAAAATCACCAATCGTCCAATGATATTCCAAAAACTCGAAATAGAAAGGAAAATGTTCAAATCACTTGTCCATGTTTGGGTTGGTGATCATGGTGAGCGTGAGTTAAATCAAATGTCAAGATGGCCACGGCAACCAGGCCGACCCTTTACGACGTCAGAACGATGAATATCATGACGATGGGGTGATATTTTTGCGAAGGGACGTAGATCTAGATATATTTTAAGCCAGCTGTCCTCTTGCAACGGAAAGAGACGCTGCCACTGGCGAATGCGTTGTTATAGCATACAAGTTTGGGAAATAATTTAATTACAATCTGTGCAGCATATAAGGTCCTATTAAAATAGATGGACAAACTTTTAGAAATCATTCAGACCACCAAAATAAGGACTTTGAAAAAAAAAAGAAAAACGCATCAGGCACGCGAAAAAAAATCAGCTAAGGAAAATACATTACAAATGTTGGTTACCCAATGCATAAACACATCCATGTCTTTGTTATCTCATACTTCTGTTACTACAAATGTGCAAGCGCACATGGCCACGGCATGTACCTACCTATAATAGATGTGTTTATTCTAGTGTGCCGGGCAATTTATTATTTTCGGTCAAAATTATATCACTCGTATCAGTTTTCTTTTTTGCTTGGATATGATTGGTAGTCCATCTATTTCAATGGAATATTATATATAGTGTGTATATGAAACAACAATTCATGTGATGTGAAAATCTTAACAGTTCCTTATTGTTTTATCAACCCTTATGAAAACAACAAAAAAAAACAGAATAATATTAGTATAATCATCTATCTATATAAATAATTTATTTCTCCTGTACCTCCCTATAAAATTAATTCATTTTTGAATATGTCAAGACCCTTTTTCTCAGGAACGTGCGGAGCCCAAATCAAAGAAACCTTTACCCGTGAGGAGGATACTTTATGTGTAAAGTGTGTATTCGATGTATTCGAGAAATTCTAATCGAGAAATTTAAAAGCAAAATTATGGTTTGCAAGTTAGAAAGATATTCGTCACTTCCGCGCAAAACGGCCCTCCCTCAGCATAATGCTGGGACTCGTGAGTGACACAGAGCCACAACTGTTTTTCAACGACAGCCCGCTGACTGGGTGACATCGACCGAAACAGCATCAACAGTAATCAAAATGAAATAAATGGACAAAAATTTATAATTATACATTTTTTTTTATTAATTCATGGGCTCCTAGAAGAAACCTATTCTCTGATGGCCTCAACACGAATTGTAGCTATTTCACAGACTTTAGCAGGGAATTTCACTCCATAGACCATCTGTAGAGGTAGGCGCGGGCCTGCGGAAGGCGAGCGTTGGGTGGCTCGCTGTCCGATCACCACTAGGCCCGGGTCGATGGCGCGTTGTGTTCCACGCACGCCTCAAAGAGATGTCAGCATAGAAGACGGGGCCCGCCAGGGCCAGAGCCTGCCAGGGTTGCGGAATTTGTTTGAAAGAGTCACCGCGACCCTGGCCTAGTGCCTGACCGGCCTGACCCGGCCACGGATAGAAGGAACACGGATGGGTTTTAGTCAGTAAGAGTCTGACAAGAAGTCATTTGACGCCTTTAAAAAAAAGATCTGTATCTGTGAAGATACACCTTTATTTTCATTTGGTAGCTGCCTAGTATGTATATAAAACCAACATTATTAGAATTACTAATTCGAAATAATTTGAATCCATCTCCAACAACTCAAAGTTTAACATTTAAGTAGCAATTAAGTGATCATTGATATTAAAGACTAGAAAAAGTATAGGTTTCAAAGTAATTTGAACTTTGTCTTAGATATACATAGAGTTGGTTTTTTCCAAAACTTGATAATCATCTAGTTCCGAATTCAAGTATATATATATTTAATTGAAGATTTCGTAATTTTTTGAGGTACTTCATGTTTGTAGTTTCTTCATGACTGCCCCACTCAACTCAGACAAAAGATTTTAGTAAAGATGTACCTGTACCTACTGTTTTGTATTGTAAGGCAGTATTATATGTTTTAATTTTTATTATTATTATATTACCTCATGTTATTAATTTAAAAAAAAAAAACATTTTTTGCCCTTTATTTATAAATTCCTTATTATCTTCCTAATTATTTTGTTAAATTTTATAATTATTATTGTTATTGTAAATGTTGTACACGTCTGTAATTGACATAAAAACTAGAAATAAGACCTTATATAATTTAATATGTCCATGTTTGTGTTTGTGTTGTTGATGTGCCATTAATTAATAAAAAAAATAAAATAAAAATCATAAAAATTATTATTAGTTACCACGAGCAATGGCAAACAGTTCGATATACTCGTACCTACGAGTTCTGAATTTGGAACGACAACTTAACTTTAAGCAGACAATGTTAAGTTGGGGTTCCAAATTCAAATCACATTGTTTTTTTTTTTTTAAATAAAACGTTGCCCCACACTCGGAATTTCTCCTGTATCGTGGGTGCGTTTACAAACATACATAGTCACATACACAAACAGCCAGACCCGGAACAACTATCTGTAGGTCATACAAATAATTGTTCCGTGCGGGAATCGAACCCGCGACACGCAGCGCAGCAGTCAATCGCTCATCCACAGCGCCAACCGTGCTGTCAAACATGACATGACATTATTAAACATGACATTATTATTATTATTGACATTATTGAACAGTAAGTTATAATGGTACTCAGTACTATATGTATTATTTCCCGGCTGAACCAACTGTCAACATTGACTAACGTTAGTTTTGCATCACACATAATTTCACATTTTCGAACGGGCATGGAAATTCTGGAAACACTCCGTGAAGATCCATTTTGCACCGACGATGTTTAATTTAATTTTCTCTACTTCCATTTCAAACAACGTATTTTGATTTAAAATTATTTGGGACACAGAACACCAAAACACTGATTAATCGTTGCATTGCGTTCCAACACGGTTGATTGGACAGATAATTGAAATTGACATAATTTTGTTTACCGATATTCTAAAATTTTGTTCGAATACGAGAATATAATTTTGCGATGTGATATTGTCATCTAATTCCGTTCTACATTAGAATTTGAAAGGGCCAGCTCGCTAAATTATTGACCAAAATATGTTTTTTTTTTTATAATCGACAAGCTCGCATTTGATGAGATTGACAATGGAGTATGGATATGGTTGAAGGGCAATTTGGCAACGTCACGCGTGCAGTGGTTTAAATTTTGTAGTAGTAAATAACTTTTTATTTAATAAATCACGGGATTTTTCCGCTCTTTAAAATTAATCTCTGGATTTGAGGCATATCAACTTTATTTTTTTGCTGTATGAAATCAGTATAAGTAAAGTACATATTAAATAACTCTACCTAATTCCGACCCCTGGTTATTATTCATAATGATCGGTCCATATTAATACTGCCCGGTGTATAAGTTTATAAGTGTCCTGCAACATTATCACCGGCAACATGCATCTTATAATCATCGTTTTTATTCCTAGACTAAACACATTATTTCGGCCTAATTAAATAGATATAGACTGAATCAACGATGGAGTCAAATGATCTCCACGCTCGCAGCGTGTCCCAGTCGCACGCGATCGCCGCATAACTTACAAGGTATGGGACGTCTGTGACAAGTGGCACTGATTTATTTCGGTCCGGTTGTGTAATTGACTTTCCTAGTACTGGTATTTTCCCTTGCGAGGAGACCAGTATTTAGCTTTTCCAAGCGCCTTAATACCACTGTATGTCCGTACGTAATCGTATTCGCGTACTTCATTCAAAGGCCGAAAGACGTCCACTGCTGGACATAGGCCTCACCCTCGGTGAGGCCCATTCTTGGTGATTATGGCAACCCCCCGCGGGTTGCCAAAATCACCAAGAATGGCAGGTGGATTCGATCACCAAGCTGTGTAGCTGTTGCAATGCACAGAAGCCCAAAGAATGCTGCTGCCAATTCTCTGGTGAGTCCCTTAGTCGCCTACTACGACGATCACGGGAACTGAGTGAGGTAAATCTTGATGTTTTTAACAAAAGTGAAAAATGCAAATAACAAAAACTTCCGTTTATGTTATTTGCATTTTTCATTTTTCACCTAATCTAACCCGTTAGCCCGCTGCAAATACAACTTGGCAAAATGGGGTTTAACTTGAAGCGCTTGACACTAAATGTGAGTGCGGTGCCTCCGTCCAAAATATGGCCCAGTTATTGGAGTGTTCCAATTGCCTAACACCTGCACCATTGAGGACCTGATAAAAAATATTTGATGGTCACTATCGACTCGAAAAAAAAAAGACCTGATTCTGCGCGCGAGCACGTGTGGTGGCACACTTCACAGTTTATACTGTTTAGATACAGGTGTTTTACCTGTTATTATTCGTACATTAAAGTTGTTAGAGCTCAAAATTTAAAATGGAATATTGGTGTTGAATTATACATTATATTAGACCAGTATTTAGCTTTTCCAAGCGCCTTAATACCACTGTATGTCCGTACGTAATCGTATTCGCGTACTTCATTCAAAGGCCGAAAGACGTCCACTGCTGGACATAGGCCTCACCCTCGGTGAGGCCCATTCTTGGTGATTATGGCAACCCCCCGCGGGTTGCCAAAATCACCAAGAATGGCAGGTGGATTCGATCACCAAGCTGTGTAGCTGTTGCAATGCACAGAAGCCCAAAGAATGCTGCTGCCAATTCTCTGGTGAGTCCCTTAGTCGCCTACTACGACGATCACGGGAACTGAGTGAGGTAAATCTTGATGTTTTTAACAAAAGTGAAAAATGCAAATAACAAAAACTTCCGTTTATGTTATTTGCATTTTTCATTTTTCACCTAATCTAACCCGTTAGCCCGCTGCAAATACAACTTGGCAAAATGGGGTTTAACTTGAAGCGCTTGACACTAAATGTGAGTGCGGTGCCTCCGTCCAAAATATGGCCCAGTTATTGGAGTGTTCCAATTGCCTAACACCTGCACCATTGAGGACCTGATAAAAAATATTTGATGGTCACTATCGACTCGAAAAAAAAAAGACCTGATTCTGCGCGCGAGCACGTGTGGTGGCACACTTCACAGTTTATACTGTTTAGATACAGGTGTTTTACCTGTTATTATTCGTACATTAAAGTTGTTAGAGCTCAAAATTTAAAATGGAATATTGGTGTTGAATTATACATTATATTAGACCAGTATTTAGCTTTTCCAAGCGCCTTAATACCACTGTATGTCCGTACGTAATCGTATTCGCGTACTTCATTCAAAGGCCGAAAGACGTCCACTGCTGGACATAGGCCTCACCCTCGGTGAGGCCCATTCTTGGTGATTATGGCAACCCCCCGCGGGTTGCCAAAATCACCAAGAATGGCAGGTGGATTCGATCACCAAGCTGTGTAGCTGTTGCAATGCACAGAAGCCCAAAGAATGCTGCTGCCAATTCTCTGGTGAGTCCCTTAGTCGCCTACTACGACGATCACGGGAACTGAGTGAGGTAAATCTTGATGTTTTTAACAAAAGTGAAAAATGCAAATAACAAAAACTTCCGTTTATGTTATTTGCATTTTTCATTTTTCACCTAATCTAACCCGTTAGCCCGCTGCAAATACAACTTGGCAAAATGGGGTTTAACTTGAAGCGCTTGACACTAAATGTGAGTGCGGTGCCTCCGTCCAAAATATGGCCCAGTTATTGGAGTGTTCCAATTGCCTAACACCTGCACCATTGAGGACCTGATAAAAAATATTTGATGGTCACTATCGACTCGAAAAAAAAAAGACCTGATTCTGCGCGCGAGCACGTGTGGTGGCACACTTCACAGTTTATACTGTTTAGATACAGGTGTTTTACCTGTTATTATTCGTACATTAAAGTTGTTAGAGCTCAAAATTTAAAATGGAATATTGGTGTTGAATTATACATTCTTAAAACGTGAAGGAACGAGTGAGAAATGTTTTAAACTTAGGTACTTTTCAGTGCGACTTTGATCCTGGTAACAATCCAAGTAGGAAGAAACTAAGATGCTCCTCGGAGACGACGATAAAGCACTGGATCGTGCAAAGGCAAAATTCAAACAGTGTGTTTGTAAAAAGTTTGTTTGCCACCAATCATCGAAAAGCAAAATTACTGACAAAACACGCTTTGAGATTCGCAACTACAATTGCCGCGCAATTATTTGTATTCTTCTTGAAGCAAACGTACACACATTAAAAAAATTGGCGCTTATAAGAAGAAAGCTAAATATTTAATCAATATAGACTTCAACCATACAATTATGGAGCACGTATTTCCGTTAAGTTACCATTAGTGATTAAAAAAGGCGTATGCTATTGGTCGCCGCGAGGGTTCGTACAGTACAAAGTTTTCTAGGTGTTAAGTCGCTTGGAAAACCTAAGCATACTCGTCTCCTTGTTGGACGGGGAGTACTAGGAAAATCAATTACGCGACCCGGTACCACTGACGATCATCATATCAGCCAATTGCCGTCCACTGCTGAACGTAAGCCTCCCCCAAAGATTGCCAAACATCCCGGTTTTGAGCGGTCCGCATCTATCCGCTGCCAGCCGCCTTCTTCAAATCATCGATCCATCGTGCCGCAGGGCGTCCCACTGACGATACTTACATGTAATTAGTGTTCAGTGTTACGCTTACTGCATGGTTCACAATTTTTGAGGAAATAAAGTAATAAGCCTCCCCCATTCCTTCTATTACTCTCTTATCTGGGTTTCTTCTCGTCAATTCGCTAAGAAGCCATCCCAGGCGTTCCGCCATCTTGTCCTCGGTCTGGCGCATCTCCATCTATCTGTGTCAGGGGGTATCAGTCTTACGAAAACGGGCCCACAGCTTTGTCATGGCCTGCCCAGTCCCACTTCAGTCTCGCAGGTTTCCGAGCTACGTCGACAATTTGCATTCTGAAAAGCAGATTGTTGTTTTTTATAGGAACGGTCAGACAGTTTAACATGAAGTATGCTGTGTGTGTAGGTGTGCGATACACCTAATACAATACAACACAAACACAAACTAATATTCTAAATATGTTAAAAAAATAAGTTATTTACTAGTTTATATATTTGGAAAGTGTAATTTAGATTTTGTATAATTATTCTGTTCAACAATATTTTTTAGGATTCCGAACATGCGTGAAAACGGAGCCGTTTTTCACGCATGTTACATAAGGGTTTCCTTATGGGATGACTCGGTTGTCTGTCTGTCTGACCATTTGTCACAGCCAATTTTCTCCGTAGCTACTGGATCGATTCTTTTTAATTTTAGTACACATTATGAACTTTTATGAAAATACACGTTACGTAAACGTAACGTCACTTCTGGGAGAAAAACAAGAAAAAAAAAGTTTTTCAAACTGTACCGTGCAACATATCAAATTAAAGGGTTTATTAGAATACTTGTCTGACTGTCTATATGTATATGTGTACGTGCCTCACATAAAAACTACTACAAGAAATTGGAAACGGTTTTCAAAGTTGTATTTTTGAAGGTTCAACTTAAAATCTGGTACATGTTTCATTTTAATACCAAAAAGCATAGTACAAAGCACGTGAGCGAAGCCGCAGGCTCACCTAGTTTATAATAATTTGTAAAACATTGATTATATTAATTTTATTCTTTTAAACATCTATATCACAGTGGTTAACTGGAAAGTCTCCTTCACTTATTTTAAAATAAATAAATGACAGAGTACATGAGCGGGTATGGAAAAAAAACTGCAGATTAGTCACTGCTAACAATAAGATATATCGCATTATTGATTCGTGAAATTTCCAATGCTCTAAAAGCAAAATAGGCATTAAAAATTAGTGAAGAAACAAATAAAAATAATATAAATTGATTGGTGCAACCAACTGATTTACATTATTTTTTATAAAAACGCATGCATGGCCAGTTAAATTGTCAATCAGCCAGTGATATTCTTAAAGTAATAAAAATAAATGTTTAAATTCCTCATCCTGGTTATCATGATATGCGTGAGTGAAATCAAAAGTCAGATAAATCGTGACGAAGAAGGAAATCAGTTTATTCCCAGACGACGTCAAAACGATTATAATTATTTATATAGACGAGACGCAGATCCAGATATATTTAAAGCCGGTTGTCGCCCTGGAACGGAAAGAGATGCTACTACTGGAGAGTGCGTTGTTGTAGTAAGCAGACGAAACGAAGATTGGGAAAATATGGATTACACATTGTAAAGATTTTATAGAATTGATTATAAAGAAAATATGGAAGAAAAGGAACTAAAAGAGTTGCTTGAATATACTCCAGATTGTAATGTCTCAATTATTTTCCAACCCTTATGTTGTAATCAACATTATGTTTGGAAAAAAATTGAGACATATTGGTTGTATAGACAACCGCAATTCTGAACCTTACAGTCTTTATAATTTTTCCTCAAATCTTGAAAATAAAAAATGAAGAAATATGTTATTTATTATACTCACCAATTTAAAAGAGGTGGTGCAAAATGGTTAAAGGTTTCTTCTATTGAAAATATTTCTCAACAAACATTGCTTGCGGGGTGCAGGATTTAATGACGTCAGAGGTATGTGCGTATAGTTTGCATTTAACGGGACAGATGTCGCTATAATCACTTTTCAATTCTAAAATTTCATTAACAGCGGTAAAATTAAACATTGACAAATTGATTTGCATTGATTAGGCAAATTACGAATTACAATATTTTTTAGTAAGTAATATCATCAGTGAAGAAAAAGTTGATTGGTGTAACCAACTGATTTATCTGGCTGACTTTGTATAAATATGTATTCAAGACCTTTTCAATTGTCAGTTATAAAGTGCTTTTGATGTCCTTAACATCAAAAGCTACAGCAAAATGTTCAAGTTACTTTTTGTACAAGTTTTTGTTGTTATAATATGCGTGGGTGAAATCAAATGTCAAATAAATCGTGACTACGAAGAAAATAAGTTTATTCCTAGACGACACAACTATTATTATTACAGACGAGAGGCAGATCCACATGTATTTAAAACTGGCTGTCCTCCTGGGACGGAAATGGAAGTTACCACTGGAGAATGCATAGTAACAGGTGGCGGAAGTGATGCAGATTTTTCTGAATTTGTCAAATTTGTGATAGGCTGTCCTCCTGGAACGATTAGAGATACTAGAGGTCTATGTGTATCAATAGTGGAAAGAAGAGAAACAGGTCAAGATGTGTTTGAAACAGACTGTCCCCCTGGCACAAAAAGAGATGTTACCACTAGTGAATGCGTCATAAACGAAAACATACAAGATGCAAACCCAGATGTATCCAGAGCTGTATGTCCTCCTGGTACAGCTAGGGATGCTGCTTCTGACAAATGCGTCGTAATAGTTAGCCGACAATATGCAGATATAGCCAGAGGTGGCTGTCCCCCTGGTACAGAAAGAGATGCTGTTCTTGGCGATTGTGTAGTAATGGTACGAAAACGCTTAGATAGTTCCAGAAGAGATACTTGTCACAACAAGCAAAGTGCTTCTATAATCGGGGTTATCATCATCTCAAGAGCATCATTTTACATATTTGTAACAGATTTATAAGACCTAATTAGTGCTGAAGTATTTGTATATACATATACTACACTAGCTGAATGCGATTAACACTTGAAGTGGCCCTGTAATAGGATTCTACATGTAAAATTCTTACTACAGTTATTCAAGATTCACTTGTTGCTAGTAATCAAATGAAGTTATTAATAAGTATGTGTGACTTGGTTTGTTTTATTTTTGCGGTATGGTGTTACTCTAAGCTATTAGTCGTTTGTATTTTTATGTGTAGAACATCTTCGTACGTATTTTTTTATAAGTATATATAGGAACTATACTGTGAACTCATTAAAGCAAGTGTATCAGGGTGTAGATTATGTGATTAACATAGGGCCGCCCGTTGTACATGTGTTTTAGTTTGTAGTTTTCTTTGTATGTTATTCTCGGTGTACAATTAAGTATATTTTAAATAAGTAAACAGCAATGAACTCGAGCTTTCCACTCTGTCAAGCGATTATCATAATTGAGAACGGAATCAAAGATCCCTAACCGTGGATTAAACGCTTTAGAGGTATTAAAGTTTTAACTTATCTATACAGGAGGCCACTCGATGTCTGTCGTTTATTTTGACGATAATTTACAATGACAAGTTTAGAAAATGTACTTCTAGTAGCCTTTAACTAGAAAAGTTTAAATGCGGAGTTTCTTTGGCAGTTTTATCTTTTATGTTTACGGTGAGTCAGTGGGGCTGCAACCCGTTGGGGGTTGCAGCCCCACCGACAGTAAGCTTGCGGCGGATCTGAGCAGATTACTGGCGGCAGTGTTTTCCGTTGCCTTTGGAATGCTATTTCTGGCTTGACTGTGATGCATGGATGAGCCGCTTTGGATATACAACTACAAATTTCAATAGGTCAATAATTAAATTTGGCTTTTTTTATTTTAACATTCAAACCTGTTTAATCAGAAGCAAAGCACCCATATACCGTTTTTACAGAGCCCTACTCAGTTATTCTAGTATAACAATATGTTTAACTAACAACCCGCCGTCATGGTGCTTCGAAGCACTAAAGGACCTCCACAAATTCCTATCAGCTTCCAAATTTTAAATAACAAAGGCAATATAAGCGACTCGTTAAATGTTAAAGCCGAGAGCAGACCAGCGCTGCGTCGCTCGCAAACATAGCGTTTGTTTCGTTGGCATAATTTACAATTAGGTAATTCGAGCTCAAAGTGGGCCGCCTGTGTCGTGTGTGTCGCGAGCATGTGCCTAGTTCAGCCGAGGACATATTGTTCGACGTGATTTCCCACGGGAATCTTACACTTATGCTTATGCAATTAAATTTACAAGTTTAGTGACGATATATATTTTCTCTCATTACTTAGGTACTACAATCTGTGTCCTTCATCCTCTTCCTAGCCTTTTCCCTACTATATTGGGGTCGGCTACCAGTCAAACCGGATTCAGCTGAATACCAATAGTATTTTACGTGGAGTGGCTACCGACCAGACCTCCATACCCATTTACTGAATAGCGTTTGATTCTTGGCAAAGCAGGAGCTATATTAAAGGTTGATCATAATGATGAGTGCAATTACTCCCTCTCAAGTATTACGTTTATTGTGTTCATCATCATATCAGCCGAAAAAACGTCCACTGCTGGACATAAGCCTCTCCCAAGAGGGGGAGTTTGCCTTTTCGCCACGCTTGGCCGGCGGGTTGGCGATCGCAGTCTGTTGCAATTTACAGAGATTGCTGCAGCCCGTTCTCCGGTGAGTCCCTTCGTCACCTTTTACGACACCCACGGGAAGTGATAGGATGGTGCTATTCTTTTACGTCATACAGAACTATAAAAATTACCAAAACATAAAAATGTATTGTGTTACACGCTGTATTTTCTAATTGTATTTGGACAGCTATCCTCATCCTAGCCGTACAAACGGTCATTGCATTCGCATAAACAAACACAATCGTCTTCAATGAAGCTATCGCTCAGTTCAATTAGCATATATGTGTGTAACGTTGGATGTTGTTACGTAGCGGAGTAGTATATGCGAGACAATTTAGCTAATGGGAACTTTACACGGTGCAACCAAATCAAAGACAAGGATATTATAAAAAAACCGGCCAAGTGCGAGTTGGACCCGCGCGCAAAAGGTTCCGAACAAATCCCTTTTTTGTTTCATGTTACTTAAACTATAGACTTCTGAGACTCTGAAGTTGAACCATTACATCAGATTAAAATCAAAGTAGTTTCGGAGGTAAGGAAGTAATTCATCTGATTTCTTGAATTACTTCAAAAAGACTTTTTTTTTTTAACCGATTAGGTACCAAATAGGAAGAGGTTTGTGGTTTTTTTCTTTTTTTTATGCTTGTTTGTTATGCGATCATTCCATCAATTATGAATTGTTACTTTACTACACTTGGCGGGTAATTGTTTCAATAGTAAGTAACAGTAACACCCTGCCAGGGTTGCGGAATTTGTTCGAAAGAGTCACCGCGGCCCTGCAACGCAAAGGGCTTAAGAAGGAACACGGATGGGTTTTAGACAGTTAGAGTCTGACACGCCCTTCCGCTCCACCCAGAGCGTAAGAAGTCATTTGATGATTTCCCATAAGGTGTAAGGAACCACCGACTACATGAAGACTATTATACCAACTTTAAAATATATCCCTATCAATGTAACCAAACCTCAATTATATGAAAACAAAATGCAATAATTACTAATGTTGATGTGCGGTGTGTAAATACTTGGACATAAATATCACATCGTGTGACGCGGATTTCAGACGAAATGCCCGTAATCCTTTATTCGGCGATATTATTTCAACACAACTTGGTTTGCTATTGTCAACGTATCATTTTGATTAATAGAACTTTGTCTGTTACAGTTTTGGTTTGCAAGTGAAGTTAATATTTTGGAATTTTCTGCAGTTTATTTCGATTTATTTTTAACAGTAATTGTAGGGATAAGCTGATCGCCTGTCGCAGATGCTTTCATTCGTCTTTTTAACAGTATCCATTGATTGTTTTACGTTGTCGAGCAAATTAATTTGAAAACGTATGAAGCAACTTACGGATCTGTAACGATTGTTAAAAAAATGGTCTTTTAAACACAATAATACCATCATTGACCTTTCTTCTTTTACAATCAATTTTACTAACAGAATAAATCCTTTCGTGTCACTTTGATTAATTTCGCGGGCTAAAAAACTCTTCGAAATCCGGAATCGAATTTTGGAAGGTTTTTTTGGTTGTTTCTTTGTTTTTTGAGACCGACTTCCGAAATTAAAGTTACTTTGTACTTTGTAGTGTTTTTTATTTGGAAGTCGGTTTTATTTTTATTTTGTAAACAAGTTTTTTATTTTTCACTTTTTAGTGGTAGGTACCCCACAACTAAATTGGCATTATTCACATGATGAGTGGTTCCGCTATTTGCCGATAAAGAGTTATTTTGTGTGCCTTCGTAGTCCAATTCCAGACCCAGCTCGTAGTTACCTAAACATCTACTTTGCTTTGGGATTCACATTAACCTAACAATATCTCACTTTAAGTACCAGATTTTATAGATTTTAAGTTGAGGGGTTCACCAGTTTATCTTTGAAGTTCAACGTCCAATGCAAATTCAATATATATAACTAAACTCGACGCAAAGAGCATTATCAAGACCGGTTCATAAACAATAAAGTTATGCTCGAATAGATGACCCCAAAAACATGGTTAACGTGTACACATCTGCGTACCCTTTCACAGCGTACCGGCGTGATGTTATTTTAAAAACTGGTGTAAACAATAAATAGACATGCGATTTCAGAAGTACCGGAAGATTTGCTCTCATTTATTGAAGAGTTCCGTTGCCTATCTCAGAAGTTCTTCATTAGATCTTCAACAAATTGAAATGGGATCAGTCTGGAAAAATAATCTTCAAGAAAATCCGGAAAAATAGTCAAATAAAAAAGAATCATCGAAATTGGTTGACAATAGGCGAAAATATCGCTGCCTCTAACCTCCTGCATTTCTGAAGTCGGTTAAAAAGTTGTTTTATTTTCAGGAGGTTTCATATTTTAACTTCACAATAAAGTCTGAATACAAAGGTCTACCTATTAAGAAAATAACACAACATCTGAAAATGTTACATCATTTATTTGGTATCAAGCGGTTCACAGCACCTGATTCCCCTTCCAAAATTTTCCAACACGCATAAATGGTAATAATATCTTCCTAAAGGCTTACGTATTTCCAGGAAAATATGAACGATTACACATCAAACGAGGCGCGCTTCCCTCAGATAGAATTACCAAACGGGCACATACGTAATGTACCAAACTCGCTATTTCACGAAAAACGTAATGACAGGAAAGCTTGGAAATTCAACAGGTAAAAATTCATAGTGAAAAAAAAAAATGCCGCCGGTAAAACGAGAAAATTACGAAAACTCTATTTGCATCCGGTAGGTGATTCAGGCCGGAAGTGAATGCCTTACCATCTCGCTCTCTCATTTCCGGTTTTGTTGCCCCACCGCGCTGGTAGATGGCGTTGTGCTTAAAAAATGTTAAATATAATGTTGAGCTTAGAGCGTGCGTTCTATACATACTCAAGTTAACTTTCAACAGAAACTTGTTCAGTTCATAACAAGTTGGGAACCTATTTATGTTAGAATTGGATTTCTAGTAGAGATGAAATTTTGTGATGTTATATCATTATCATCATCATCTCAGCCGAAAGACGTCCACTGCTGAACATAGGGCTCCCCCAAGTGCTACCGCAACAACCGGTCCTGTACGTCTCGCATCCATCAGCTATCGCGACCCTCACCAGGTAATCGGTATACCTTGTGGGTAGCCTTCCAACGCTGCGTATTCCGGTACGCGGTCGCCACTCCAGAACTTTTCGGCACCATCGAATGTTGCTGCCCATACTCTGGTGAGTCCCTTAGTCGCCTCTTACGACACCCACGGGACGTGATGGTATGGTGCTATTCTTTTATGTCCAACACTATATAGAACAAACAAAACAAAAAATAATGGCAGGTATTTAATTTTCTGGTGGTTGGTAAATTACTACAATAGTAAAATATGAATAGTAATAAAAATATTTTTTTTTTCATCCTACAATCCAGGTTCAAAGATTATTCAAGCAATGTAATAAATGAATGGCCAGTAAAATGATGAAATGGGCAGTTAGATAGGTAAATAGTTTGTCGAAGGCCGACGGAGCTCCGGCGACTTGGGGACGGAAGCTAATGACTGTTACATAAATTGCGAGCGAAGCGAGCTCGGTTTGACAGAACGTCATGTATGTGTGACAGGGTGATTTCTTTTTTTAAAACGACTTCAAAAAGAGGAGGAGGTTCTCAATTCTGTTGTGTGGTTTGTTTTTAGGATCATGAGGTCAGAGCGGGGTGAATTTTTTTTTTACTTTACACGCTGAAATAAACAAGGGGCATATATTACCGCCTCATTTTAAAAAGTAGGAAATTTCTTACCGACTAATTCCAATTTTTTAACTGCCCATTCAGTCATGTTACTGCTCCCTTACTTTATTTGACTGCCCATTTAAATATTTTTTTCAAATCATTGCTATTTGACAGCAGACTTTGTTAATAAACATGCATTATGTAATTTTATACTTACCAATTCTGCAATATTTGACTGCCGCTTTAAATCAGTGCCAAAAAGAAATACGATGATTTTTAAGGATGGGTCATCATCAAATGACTTCTTACGCTGGAAGAGCGTGTTAGACTCTTACTGACTAAAACCCATCCGTGTTCCTTCTAGAGCCCTTCGCGTTTCAGGGCCGCGGTGACTCTTTCGAACAAATTCCGCAACCCTGGCAGGCCCCGTCTTCTATGCTGACATTTCTTTCAGGCGCGCGTGAAACACAACATGCCATCGACCTGGACCTGGTGGTGATCGGACAGCGAGCCACCCAACGCTCGCCGTCCGCAGGCCCGCAAAGTTATGGTTACATCATTCATTTTGAAATTATACATGTATGTGAGAACGATGTTAACGAGGTGAGGATAAAAGCGTCCGGCCTAAAAACAATTAAAATAAACCGTGGCAGCCGAGAAATGACCAGTCTCAGCTGTCGGCGCCCGTTCACGAACATGCCGCATACGCTTGCACCATTCGACTCAACCATTTTGAAGGGAACCAAATGATCCATGTCCTGGAATAGTACAAAAGATACTTTGAATCCCGGGATTACGTTCCCTTGGGATAATTTTCGACTGACACGCGGGAGAAACAATTGATAGCAACTAGTAGCGTTTGTGGAATGCATCGCCAGTACCAGTAAGACGCGCTCAATCGTTACCTGTGTTCAAAGGGCTTGTGAGGGAACATTACCTGTCGCTTTGATATCGATGTTCGTCGTTTATTAATTGCCTATATATTTAGTATATATGTATCTATTGTTAATAATATGTATTTATCTGTGTATATATTATAATTAAAGTAGTGAAGAAGTTGCGCCGATGACAGCCCCATTTTATGTCCAGGCAATTACTGTCCATTCCAGGTTGCCTGGAAGAGATCGCGGAATGCGATAAGGCCGCCAATTGTACATGTGTTTTAGTTTGTAACTTTCTTTTTATGTTATTCTCGGTGTACAATTAAGTATATAATAAATAAATAAATAGTAATATTTAAGCTAATAGTAATATTGCAAAATATAACTATGTTGAAAAACGATAAGAATCTTAACAAATACCGCATTCAGTATAGCAACACGGCCCACGATGTCTTCAGAGCAATTCTTTGTGAAGCAAGAATGTTAGCAAACATAATGCATGTTAGATGAACGGGGGCGACTGAATGAGACGCCTCCAGGCACAGTCCTGAGCGAAAGGACACAATTGCTGCCTTCCACACGGAAATGTGGTGTTTTTGTGTATTTCGTCCTTCTTATAAGAAATTCTAGTGTTTTTTTCTGATGAAAAGAACGAAGGGAATGGATTTTAAAAAGCTTTTTTGGATTTTAGAAAAAAAACAGCGAATAGATGACGATACGTAGTAGTTGGCGTAGTGGTTGAGTGATTGGCTGCTGCGCTGCGTGTCGCGGGTTCGATTCCCGCACGGTACAAATATTTGAATGGCTAACCGGGTTCGGCATTGACCAGTAAAAGATTTTAAGATATAATTTTAAAATGTTAATTGTAATTAAAACAATGTTACAAATTAGCTAGAGTGAAGAGTTTTTTATCCCGTTAAGGGGATATTTTTTGTTGTTTTGTGTATTTTATTTATGGATCTTAGTTGTTGCCAAAGGTTGTCTGGAAGAGATTGCCTTGTGCGATAAGACCGCCCATGTATGATTGTCCTGTTCTTATTATGAGGTGTACAATAAAGTATATAATTAATAAAAAAATATTATTATTTTGTCTTTGTTCGTGTTGTGTATTTATTATTCGACATGCTCGCTTAACACATTTAATGCTGCGCTCCATTACCCATTCGCAAATCTTAAGACGGGTTTAAAAAATAACTACCTTTGTGCACCGTGGGTTAGGATGGGCAAGATACACATTTCAATAATTTTTCTTTAAACTGTTATTGGAAGACTTCCTTTCATGTGTTATTTCAAGGCATAAATTACCCCGTTATCGAAATGTATATATTAAAACATCATGCGCTAGTAAAAACATTTCGTACTGAGGCGGACTTATTGTAGGCATTTTCTACTCGTCAACCTGGTGCTATCTGCACCAGCCCACACCTACACAATGGCAAGTGTAAGTTAAAGAAAAGACAAACAGAGATAAGAGAGAGAGAGAGAACACAAATACAATCTCAATATATATATTTCTTGCGTATGTGTGTATGTCACTGAACCTCCTAAACGGCAAAACCGATGTTGATGGATTTTTTTGTGTGTGTTTAAGGGGATTCGAGAACGGTTTAGATTCACAATTGGACCACAATCGATTTCTGTAATTTTTCGTCATACACAAAGCAAACGCTCCGGCAGGACAACGTCTGTCGGGACCACTAGTATATATATATATATATTTCTTGTGTACGTGTGTATGTCACTGAACTCCTCCTAAACGGCTGGACCGATGTTGATGATTTTTTTTGTGTGTGTTCAAGGAGATTTGAGAATGGTTTAGATTCATAATTGGACCCGGTAGGTGGCGCTGCAATCGATTTCTGTAATTTTTCGTCATTTACAAAGCAAATGTTTGGACAGGACAACGTCGGGGCCGCTAGTTATATTTATTTATTTATTCATAATAAGCACACCAACAGCACTGTCACTTATAATTCAAATAAAATTACATTCAAAATCGGCATTTCAGTAACCATGCAAATGACAGGTATGCATGACATTGAACATAATGAATATTAGAGACAAAAGGAAAAACTAAAAACTGCGTCCAGAATACCTAAATCCTGAAAACTACAAAAAACAAAACAATTTGAGCTATTAAGACGTATATTGTTCGCACTGTTTAAAGAGGGAACGTCTGTATGAAGCAAAACTCATAGAGAAAACTTCGATAGGGTAATCCGTCAAATTGGACCTTTCATTATATAACCTTGCCATACGTGTTAGGGGGCACACATAACGAAACGCCATTGTCATTTACTAATATTATGCTTACCAAATTTCAACTAAATCATCCCAGTTGAATCAGAACAAATAAGCTATGACTAACGGACAGACAGACACAATAGTTTCCGTTTGGTTCCGTTTTATCATAATTATATCATTCCTCGTTTCAAAGTCAAAACGTTTATTTCAATTAGGCCATTAAACGGCACTTTTGAACGTTATCATTTACAGTACAGTAAAATAATAATATTACATTAATAAAGTGACTCTACTGTCCATTCGGAAAGGTAGATTCTTATGGAGAAGAACGGACAAGAAACTCCATAGTTACTCTTTTCAAATAATGATTTTACAAAATTTGTATACAAAAAGTTTGGAAGTCTTAAAATTAGGTAGTCGGTTCAGTAGGTACTTCGACATAATAAGTTTTACAAAAATGTTAGAATGTCTCTTTAAAATTAGAGCGAACAGGTTTCTTCTGGGTAAGCTCACTCCGTCGTCGACTTTGTCTCTGTCATCTATGACTTAGACTAGAGTCAAGAGCAAACCCATCTTAAATTTTAAAAAATAATTAAAAAGAATAACGTATAATTTTGATGTTCTTTATCAATTTAAATTTGAAGCCTTTTTTTCATTGAACTGCGCAGTTAAATCAGCGACATAAGTGACATGGGCAAGTCATTAAACGATATTGAACCAAAGATGTCACTTACGTTGCTGAAAACTCGGCGCAGTTAAATGAAAAGGCTAGGAAACCAATTAAATGGCCGACTAAGCTATTGAATCCATATTTATTTTACAAAAGAGAGCTGTCAGAGCCGTTTATAATCTGCGTCGCCGTGATTCTCTTAGGGAACTTTTTAAAAAGATTAATATTATGACAGTCCCTTGCCAATTCATTTATGAAAATATTATGTATGTGCGGAAAAACCGAC
This sequence comes from Mamestra configurata, assembly GCA_002192655.3. Lineage (NCBI taxonomy): Eukaryota > Metazoa > Arthropoda > Insecta > Lepidoptera > Noctuidae > Mamestra > Mamestra configurata. The sequence goes on from NDFZ01004516.1 coordinate 70,233, forward strand.
ATTTTTTTAGTAAAATTAGTGATAGACATAATTTTAATACTAGAAATAAAGACAAATTAGATCAACCATTTTTTAGATTAGCTAAAGTCCACACTTCTTTCATGGGGTATTGTGTTAAATGTTACAACAAAATACCTTCTGACATATTAGAACTAAATGAAAGAAAATTTAAATCTCATTTTAAAAGTAGGTACACTTTGTGAACAAAGCATATTACAAATTAGAAGATTACATTCAGGATAAGAATGCTTAGAAACATGCTGGTCCTGCTCCATAGGATAATCAAGGGTGAAGGTCAAACTGGTTGATTAATGTATTAAGTTTATAGATATACTGTTTCTTTTTTTGTGTTTTTATTTTTCCGTTGACTCACACACTTGTTTAATTAATGGTTCCAATGTTTGTAAATATGTGAGTACAATTTACCTAAATTTCTTTAGGAAATTAATAAGTTTACCTCTGCTGGTGATACTTTGTTCTTTAAGTAGCATACTCTGGGTGCATCGTCCTCACATAATATTAAATTAATTGTTGTATACCAAATTTTGTAAAATCATTATTTAAAAAGAGTAACTATGGAGTTTCTTGTCCGTTCTTCTCCATAAGAATCTACCTTTCCGAATGGACAGTAGAGTCACTTTATTAATGTTACATTATTATTTTACTGAACTGTAAACGATGACGTTCAAAAGTGCCGTTTAATGGCCTAATTGAAATAAACGTTTTGACTTTGACTTTGACTTTATTTGGCTGTGACATGTATGAAATTCTTCCGTTACTGACTGACTGAGTGACTGACTGACAATGCACAGTCGAAACTACGGGTCGTAGAAAGCTGAAATTTTGAAAGAACCTTCCTTGAGTAGTGTAGGGGTGCACTAAGAGAGGATTTCTCGAAATTCCTGCGGGAATGGGAAAAAACGGGATATGCACGTACGAAGGCGCCGGCAAAAGCTAGGTATCTCATATGACAAAATTCACAAAATATAATGACTAGATAAAAACCAAATCTAAATTTACATTGTAGTTTAGGATACCAACCTGCCAGGGTTGCGGAATTTGTTTGAAAGAGTCACCGCGACCTTGGAACGCAAATGGCTTTAGAAGGAACACGGATGGGTTTTAGTCAGTAAAAGTCTGACACGCCCTTCCATTCCACCCAGAGCGGAAGAAGTCATTTGATGATTTCCCATCCTTAAAAAAAAAAAGTTAAGGATACCAAATCGGACACAGACAGACTTAAAAAAATCGAGTTTTAGTAGGTACCTATGTACTAAAAAAATGTAACGGATTGATAAGGGAAAGAACCGAGCCAAGCAAGATAATATAGGTCTCACGTCATATTCACAGCACCTTATCTTTGTCATTGATTACCTTATATTATGTCGTATCAAACAAAAACCCCATTTTTTAATCAAAGTGATCGGTTGTGCTAATCTAGCATGCATCAAAATAGCTCTTTTATTTATAAATTAGCTTTTACCCGCGACTTCGTACGCTTTTATATATATAAGCTTCAGCTGAAATAACATACACTTAAACTAGTGACTAAAAGTCATAAAGTTGATATTGTATAAATGATTTCTTTGACCTAAATATCACTTTAATATAAGTGTTTTAAGAAGAAGTAAATGTTATAATATCATTAGACGGAAGGTACTCTGTGTCGGGAGCTGGTGGCTAAATAATAACAGCCGCACGGGTCGATCTTCAAGGTTAAGGAACGCTTGCCGAGGTTGGTCTGTGGATGGGTGACCATCTTTACATACCAAGACTCCTCCGTGCCTCGGAAGGCACGTTAAGCCGTTGGTCCCGGCTGTCATTTGTAGATCTTAGGCAGTCGTAACGGATAGTCAGAAGCCAGATAATCTGACACCAGTCTTGCCAAGGAGTACCGTGTTACCCAGTTAATGGGTTGTGGAGATCTGGTAGGCAGCCGCTCCACGTAATATACTGGTATTCAGCTGAATCCAGTTTGACTGGAAGCCGACCCCAATATAGTTGGGAAAAGGCTAGGCTATGATGGAAGGTACTCTGTCTGTTCCCCTTTTGTGTCTTACGAAGAGTGAAAATGCAACTTGCAGTAAATAATATATTATTACACTGTCAAATTGAGCGTCATTTATAATAAAGCAAATATATGGGACATAGCTAGGATTTCTATGAAAATAAAACAACGCTCCCTTGAACATATTTGCTTTATTAAATTATTTATTGGGAGTTAATAAACAGCTACTGACAAACAACATAGAATACAAAACATGTTTTCTTTACAATTTAAAAAATTAGGCCAACCCATTGCATTATCCCCAGATTAAATAATATCCATACTATGTATACTTAACTTATAGTTCTGTTTTATTATAATAAAAATTACAAATGCGTAACGTAAAAAAAAATACAGTGTATGTTGGCACACGAGTAGCATATTATGACTATTATACTGTTATGTATTATTTAGACTATTATAAAATATATCTCGTCTGGTTTTCAGATGGGTGAAGGTCGATCTTTCACGTCTCCTCCTCTACTAGTAAGCCCGGGTTAACTATTTGTTTAGTCCCAGAGACTCGCCAAAATCATAAAAATCTTGTATTTGTATAATGTTGTGTTATTTAATGAACGTATTTATCATACTAACTCTACTTTATAACACATATTTTGTGTTACACAGTAGTGTTAGTCAAGTTATGTCAATTTCATATAGTTGTTTTTGAAAGGCTACTGAAATAACTAGAAATGCACGAGCCGTGGTAGTTAACAAATTTGTCAAGATAGCGTTGGACTGGATCGTTCACCCAGTGCTAAGCTGAGCGCAAGTGGGCCTTATTGAAATAGATCTGTTGGTCTAACTTCACCAAAGCTTCTTTGTTTTGCATCCACCCATTTTATTATTCTTGGGCCCAAATACATTGCTATGAAGAAACCTGCCTTATTATCATTATCAAGTTCCACATTGATTTTTTCAACAATATTACGATATCTATTATGATATCTCCCATAAATATCCCAAAGTTTATACGAAGTTTCTGGTCTTGGGTTTCCCTCATAAAATTCTGCTCTTACAGCATTTCCATACTTTTCTGGTTTTAGTTCTTCTACGTCATAAAATGCAAACAAGCTAACCGCACACATGAGATCGTCAGAAAAACTTACAGTTGCGTTTTCCAACTTCATTTTCAGCACAGGAAAATCGAATTTGTTTCCACCGTAGGCGAATAGGCACACGGGATGCTTTTGTCGGCATACAAATGCATGCACGCTATTGAAGAAGTTATCATCAAAACCTGATTTGTTTCGGATCGACAATATCAGTACGTCTTGAGGTTGAACCTTAACTCTTTCAATTTCAGTTTTAAGAAAATCTTCTCGAGGAGCAGCTAAAAAACTCACTTTTAATGTCACGTTTGGATCATTGGAATCATGAATCAAATCCAGAAGCACGATGGTCTGTATCGGCACTACTTTAGCAACATTCTGCATTTTATTAAGTTCTATAAAAGTTACGATTATAGACGTGAAGACTACAACTTCAACTGATACTCATTTAACACTCCGCAATGTAGTTATACATATACATGTACTTATCAAGGATTAAACGGAAATCTTGATAAAATTTAATTTTGGTGACGTTATTGTGATATTAGATTAGCGGTGAAAATTTTTTTATGGTCGACGACTGATAAGTTTGTAATAATAATAATAATATGGACTGTGGAATGTGGACTCGGCTGTCATTGTGCCGATTGTCGTTACAGCCAATGGCCTGTTGCCCAAAAGCTTCGACAACCACCTGTCGAAGCTGTCGTTGCACGGTTGGGTAAAAGGCCTGATACAGAAGGCAGTACTTCTCGATACGGCTCGTATTATGAGGAGGTTCCTTCCTCTGGAGCCTTAACCACCGGTAGCTTGGACCCTGCTCCCGACACCAGCGGACTACTATTTTTTATATTTTTAAATGTTTTTTTTTTGTTACAACTGTTTTATAAAAGAAATATTTAAAAATGTAAATTTATATGTTAAGAAAATGAAATAAACGGAATAATAATAAATTATTTATTGAGAGCAACAATGACTCATATAGTGTAAGTAACAATAAATTAACTTATAACTATGTTAGTGACACAATTAGAAAAACACACACAACAAATAAAATCATTACTTCAGCATTCCAGCTGAGAGACTGGAGCAACGATTTACAATTCGGCAGTCCAGGAACGGTCAGTAATGACCGTGTCAATAAGTGTAGGTGGGTCTAAGATGATTAAAAAAAAAGTACATTTATTGAGATACAATGAGATGCGAATGTAAACGTTGCTTAAAGATTTGTAGAATTGGCTGCACCAGGCACGCATGACATCGTCAGATAAACTGACATTCATATTTTCAATCAAAGAAAATCAAATCTGTTTTCGCTATAATAATAATAATAATATAAATATCATTTATTATCTGTGGTTTTTATAAATACATGATAGTCTGTAAGGTATTAACTTGACTGGCCTGTTGGTCGAGTGGTTAGTGACCCTGACTGCTAAACCGGAGGGCGTGGGTTCGATTCCCACTCAGGACAAATCTTTGTGTGATGAGCAAAGACTACAATATAATATATGGTGATGAGCATGATAATTTGTTCTGTGTCTGGGTGTAATTTTTCAATAATATGTATGTAAGTAGAAATATATAAGTATTTTTATCAGTTGCCTGGTTGCCAAAGCATAGGCTCTGTCTAGTTTGGGAACGGATGACCGTGTGTGATTTGTCCCAAGATATTATATTATTTATTTCAGGTAACAAAGACCTATAACTACCATACAGCACTATCATACATATTTATAAAAACCACAAAAATTTGAATACACTATTTTACACGAATTGACGGCGTCGTATTGCACTGCGTGGTGTCACGTAGGCTTTCGCGGAATCGCCGATATACAACACCCTTCGGCCAAAACTCTTCCCTGAGGAAGGTCTCAATATGATGAGTCGGAACTCGCACCACGAACGATTTGAAATTCGTGTTATGGCGTGACTCCAACTTCTCGACCCTTAAGGTCCAGCTGGTCCAGCTGGTGCAATGGGGTTATCAGCACACTGGCTGACATGGATCGATTTTGCCAGGGTATGAAAGCTTGAACCATTTTTTTATCAAAATCTGATTAATTGTGCAGGAACAATACGAAAGAAAGAAATGAATTAAAAATATTGGTTGTCTGTAAAGTCGGTTTATGGACAATAGTTTAACGTGACAACGTCATAACAAAACATTGATGAAAGATTGTAACGTTACAATGAGTCACCCTTTTTTGTGCGTGCAGCCGGCGTTCATCAATTTACTAGACGTTGTCACTTCAGAATGTATATTGTCACAAAACTGGCATTCATACCATTTTTAACCTTTCCATTAAGTTTAAAAAAAAAACGAAGAAACAACCAAAAATACCGACTACCGATATGAAATTTATTTTGTACTTTGTATAGGTTTTTATTTTTGGAAGTCGTATTTTTTTCTATAAAAAGTTTATTTTTTAAATAAACTTAGTAAGCAGATTTCCCACTAAAGGCCTACCCATCTTCGTTGGAAATAATGACAAGAACTAGTACTCCAACATACAAATAAATTATTTGTACGGAATTACGTCAACAATACTCGTACAACAAAACATTAAATCCTTCGTGTGTTCTATATTATTATACGAATATACGCTCTATTTAGGCAAAGTCGACATCCTGATCAGTATTATTTAGATTGAAAGGAACCATATATCAGTCACCAAATAACTACATATATTATGGATAATTATGTTTTACACTATATCGATTTAACAAACCTTGACTGAATGAGTTATAAATAGTAAAAGGTTACTTCAGTAAGTCAACTAGATCCGAAACGGCGTACTATGGGATCATTATTTTATACCTTTCTGAGAGTATGTTCTGATACGGGTTTTTGTATATTTAGATGGTGTTATATCACCTCTTTATGAAATTGTTTTAGCATTGAAAAGTGGTGCTACGAAGCCTTTGTAGGAATCCGAAGTAAAACTAAAGAACCTTTAGAGATATGCCACACAGACGTTACCGGTCTGTTGCATCGTCACAACGCTATGATTTCGACGGACAGGGTGCCACACAGATAAAGCCTCGTATTCACTAGGCAGAATTTGACACGCGACATGTTGCTCATCATGTTGAATGGCAACGAAGAACTTTTATTTAGTGAAGCCTCGAATCCATTAGGCAACATTTGACGCGCAACACATGACGCCCAACATGTTAAGCATCGTTGCACAACAACGCGCGATGTTGCCAGCAGGCACGCAACATTAGCAATGTTGTCAATGTTGCGCGCCTGCTGGCAACGTTGCTGAACATGTTGGGCGTCATGTGTTGCGCGTCAAATGTTGCCTAATGGATTCGAGGCTTAATGCGGTAACACAACGCAACACATCGCTTTTCGACGACGAAGAGACGCTCTCCGACGTAGAAGAGTGTCAGTCTTTGAACGACAATGGAGTTTGACGATTGCGCTGTGTAGTTATTTCGACGTCGTCACAGCGTCCCCCCTCTCTGTCCCGGTTTTGTCTCGTCATGTTTGGACGACGTCGCCGCGCGTCGTTTGACGCATCGTGTGTAAAACTGCTCAGCGTCGTCGCAACGCCGAAAGAACGCACCCCTTTATAGTTTCTCCAAGTCCGTCCATTCGTTCGCGGTTTAAGTCAGATGCTACCAAGCTGTAATGTTGCCATAGATATTAATCACGCCCACAAAATTGTAAAGTTAAATGATTTTTTTAATCGCCTATTCCTCGGGAGCTAAAGGACTGCGTAGTCGCCGAGGAAGGCCTAGGAAATGCTGGCGTGAAGACTTCATGCGTTCATGTTGGATTATTCGGAAAGAGCAACACACCGGGAAGAGTGGAAGACTATGGGGGAGACCTTTGCCCAGCCGTGGGACAAAATAGTTTGATAAAAAAAAGACTCTAATCCAATAATAAAGACTGGTATTTCTGTTATTTTCATACTGTGACACAAGTGTAAAACTCAAAGTCGCAAACTTGATTTATCAATTTACGTTGACGCTACGGAGCGACACTAATTCGTTCCGTAATTATAACATCAAAATTACGCTGATGACTTTATTTATTGTAGCCGAATTTAATTTGGGAGCAACATTATTTTTGAGGGAGAAAATATATTTACAGGTTTATTTGCATACTCATGATAATTAAACTTTTGGACTTAGAACAATCAAAAATAATCCTAAAAAAATTGCTATTTCGTATATAATTTTTGAGTAAAATTGCATATTGTATGATACAGCAGAACTTTGGCTAGGTCTCATTCGACCAAACCTAAAATGATAGACCTTATATCTTCTCGATAGCGCAAAAAGTGTCATAGATGGTGAATGACGTAAAAATAAAATATTATGGAAAATAAATTGCTCAGTTTGTTCAAAGCATTAGCTAAATATATCCAAAACGTTGAATTAAAAATATTTTATTAATCCAGGCGTAATTATTTTATAAGGCAGCAATAATGACTTCAAAGTTCTAAGCAATTCTCTTTTCAAGCAGTCTAATACAGTTGGTAGCATTCGTTTTAGTTCAATCACAGATTTGATTTCACAAACTGCATAAGACTGCTTGAAAACTACATAGTTTATGTCCTACATAAAAGTATTTAAAATTATTTAAGAAAACAAAATGAAGAATTACCAGTCCCCCCTTATCTTCGAAACGGCTGCAGCTTAAATATATAATATAATATATATAATATAATATATCCTGGGACAACTCACACACGGTCATCCGATCCCAAACTAGGCAGAGTCTGTACTATGGCAACCAGACAACTGATAAACATACTTATATATTTCTAAATACATACATATTATACACAAATTACACCCAGACACAGAACAAATGATCATGCTCATCACACAAAGATTTGTCCTGGGTGGGAATCGAACCCACGACCTCCGGTTAAGCAGTCAGGGTCACTAACCACTCGACCAACAGGCCAGTCAAATATCGACTACATATAGATTTCAAGAAAACCTGTAAGAAATTGATTGTTCTAAACTAACACAAATGAAAAATAACGTTAACAAATCCGACACTCACTTGGCTGGTTTTTTTTTTAATAATACAGGTTCGCGTTTTACCCTTAAGTATCTCATTTCCTTTTGAACGGTGAAAAATAAATGCTGGAATACCTACTTGATATGAATAGTGAGTACCATGTCCCTTGCTATACTATGCGCCAGATAAATGTGGAATAAAGTATATTGACCTTTCCCTAATAACTGTTCATAGGTACCTGAACAATTAAATATGAATCGTTTTTCATTATTAGACAATGTTAAGGATCACGAGAGATGATTCGGGACAGCTTTGTGTCATTAGTTCCGTTTTTCAAATTAAAAATGTCAATAATTGTAGGTGGGTCAATGACCGTTATTCCACGATTATCTGGCGCCTACTATAGCAAACTTAGTTTTATCTCTGCTGGTATTGCTTTGTTGTACCTATTAGTATATAAGTGTGTGCTGTATATTGGGTGCATTGTGCTCATATAATATAATCAATTTATGTATACAAAATATTGTAAAACTATATTTGAAAAGAGTAACTATGGAGTTTCTTGTCCGATCGAAAATTCTCCATAAGAATCTAATTTTTGCGAATGGACAACTAGAGTCACTAATATTTTAATTTCAAACTGTAAATTTGACGTTCCAAAGTTTAATGGTCTAGTTGAAATAAATGAATTGACTTTGACTTTTGACTTTGAATAAACTAAATGATCCAATTACTCGTGAAACCGCCAAATGTTCATAAATTGATTCGTACTGCAAGCAAATTATTTGCTCGAATAACATTACATTCATTATGACAAATTTTGTAGGTAAAAATACCTAACATAAATTGTAACGAATTGATTTTGTACGAAGTTCAATGGATCCGTATAAATATGGTTAAACAACTTTAAAATCGCCAGTGATCTTCAAGAGACACCAAGTATTTACTGAAACACTATAAGTTGAAGCCAAAAATGCTTAAGTTACTGGTCGTTCTTTTGTCAGTAGTCAACTTGGGATCCATCAACGGTCAGGATCACGACAGTGATGACCAGTCCGATTTTAGCCGACGACGACTTTCGGAAGCCTTGCACCCTTCAGACAGCTCAAGAATCCTCGTCAGCGGAGTCGAATGTCAGAAATTTTGTGGAAAAATTGATCTTGAAGACACCTGCCCTCCCGGTGCTGAGAGAATAAGTTTGTGTTCTGTTCCGAGTTATAAATAGAATTCGTTCATAATAACCAGACTGCTCAGCGGCCACTGCCGGCATTTTCAAAACTTAATACGAGTATGAACCAAGCGTGACAGTGAGCGTCACCGTAGAAATTGAATTGAAACTCATAGAAATTGACAGCCCGTGATAATTTGAACACACAGTCACAGTTCGTCAACGACAATTTAAATTGAACATGTAAAGCGACTGGTGACGCCAAAACTGATGTTAGAAAGACAGAAAGAAAACCTGTAATTTGGTACACACATACAGACAATAAGGCTACTTAAATTTATAACAATAATATTCGGTGCCTCACGACTGTGACCGCCAGGCCTGACACTGGTTTTCAATTGAATGTTACGTTAAGTGTACGGATGCAAAACATTTTTTTTAGGATAAATGATAAAAATAAAAAAAATATTAAGTTATACGTGTTTTGTGTAGTAAAAAAATCGTCATCTCTCAACTATATTCGGTTTGGCATCCAGTCAAACTCGATTCAGCTGAATACAATAATTTAGGTCGAGCGAATGCCTATCTGATGTCCACAAGAAGAAATATCATGTTACCCAGTTACTGGGTGTAACTGGGTAACATGATATTTCTTGGCAAGACTAGTGTTACATTTTCTGGCTAGTTTTCTGGTTGGTAGGTACTAAGAAAAATACTGAAACAAAATTCAGAGGTCTGTCATCGAATCCAACTAAGTTAAATTTATTCAAAACATTCTGCGCAACAAACACAAACCGATTTCATAAACTCGTGGCTTAACATCTCTGGGGACTTACCATGACGTGTTAAAATGTCAGTCGTTCGAGCGAGAAAGAGGGATTGAGCTATATACCCTATATAATTCCATCCCTTTTTCTCGATTGGAAGACTGACGTTTTAACACGTCATGGTACGGTAGCTACCAGCGCGACCATTGCGAAGGTACTCTGTGAATCTGATTTCTTTTGTATATACTAATAAAAACAGGTGAATTTTTTTGTTGACCAAAAAAACAACTAGATAGAAGTAAAGGACAATCTGAAAATTAATCATGGTTAACTTTTTAGGGTTCCGTAGTAAACAAGGAAGGACCTTTATTTGTAGTTTAAGTATGTCAGTCGGTCCGTTCGGGGTTTAACTTAGAGAAGCAATAATTCGGCGTGTTTATAGAAATTAATCACACTGAAGAAGATTAGATAAATTTCCAAAATCTTTTTTTATGGTTCCCGTGTTTATTTAAGCTGTCTCTAATATTATTTTTTGTCTTTTTTGGAAATTTGGCTATATCCAAAAATATTTAAGTTTTTAAGTTACCTTGTACCTTGGGGTCGGATTTCGATCTAACCGGATTCAGTGGAATACCAATATTTTACGTAGAGCGACTGCCTCTCTGACCTGGCAAGATTTATGTCAGATTTCTTTGCTTCTGTCTATCCGTAACGACTGTCAAAAATCTATCTACAAATGACAGACACACTGACATATACGGACTGACTTATTTTTTAATATGAGCTCTGTGAGTATATTCGTGGCACCACTGACTGGCCCTAACAGAATACCAGCTCGGCGTATTTATTTTTTAGATTTCGCACCGTACGCCAGTGTGGTGCGAAATTAAAGTGCCAGTGCTTTTTTTGTCCTAATCATCATTTGTCCGAATGATAACTTACCCGAACTTAATATAACATAATATCACATGCCATAAAATTGAAATCCCTAAAAATAATATGTCCTAAATCTGTTTGTCATAAATATTACAATCAAAATATACAAAGTACATAAAACAACACAGCACAATACTTCAAAAATTGTGCAGAATCTTGGCATGACAGAATCAACCTTCTCGTGAAAAAGCCTAAATCAAGCTTCTACCATTTATCAAATGATTTAATGATCGAGTTAAAACATTCAATATAAGAAATTCAAAAAAAAATTAATGGCGTTCCTATTCTTAATAAAAAGAAAAAAATAATTGACAAAACAGCAAGAATTGAAAACATTAAAAAAAAACAATCAGAATATTTATTATATTCAAAATGTGATTTTTTGAAGGCAATCGCAGATAATATAAAATTAGCTTAGAATCTGTCTACGAAATAAAATTAGTAATTATAATTAAGAATAAATTATTTAATAATTATTGTATACGTTTATGTGTCATTTTGTTATAAATAAAAAATATCTGATTTTGCATTATATTTTTTTATTATTTTTGTAAGCAAGCAAGCATGCAAGCAAGCACGCACCATGCAGCATGCAAGCAAGCATGTAGCATGCAAGCAAACATGCAGCATGTAGGCAAGCATGCAGCATGCCGCAGGCATGGTTTCTGTTACGGCTCCGGCGGCGGTCCCACGCGAGTTTATCGTCGCAGATGGGTTTAACGCTCATCACCAAAGCTTCGGCTTGCTGACCGGCCAAGCCGGCCAGCTTCAACCGCGGTGGCGAGTGTTACAACCACATGCTCCTCAACTAGCGGGCCGCCATGCCCCTTAAAATTTTAAATCTCACTCTAGGGGTAAACCAGACAAGACTGCGTGGAGTCGGATTTACAGCGATTCGTTTCTGTCACTAAAACCTAATTTTTAGTAAATGAAAAATGATTAAAAAAAATATATAAATGAACATTCGGAATAATACATATTATTTAACACAATACTTAGGACATATGACTTTAGGTCATGTAAAATTAGGAGATTCAATTATTATAGTACTCGATATAATGACAGAATACTTTTAGAACTAAAGATAATTGTGTTAAACAAAATTTCGGGATTTTGAATATTATGGTTACTAAAGTTTATAGCAAACGTGTTATGGATAATGGTTTTCGGACAAACAATTTTAGGAGAAGAAAGAGAGTACCGTCAATGATAAAACACAAGAACACTCATAAAATTTCCGTGCACATATAAAACAACACATATCTACACTCGATTAAATACTGAGGTACGTTTAAAACCGGATTTTCCCCGAATAGCAATAAAACTTCTGGGTCAGACACCAGTACCGCCCATCTCTCATTTCGTCCTAGAAACCAGTTAGATGGGAGGAGTTTCGGGAGATTTAATTTTTGGCCCCAGTTAATTTTGTCAGCTAAAATTATGACCGGTTGAGACTATAGTACCACTTAGTTTTGTGTAAGAAAAGTTGGAAAAAATGGACTTATACATATTTTCGAATAGACCAAATTTCTACTTTCCTGGTGAATCTATATTTTTTTTACTCTAGGGAGAAAGAAAAACTTTTTTTTTGGTTGCATGAAATACTAACAAATAAAAAAAACTAACTTAATAAAAAAATATACCTACTGAGCAAGACCAAAACTTTCAGATTTAAATAAAAATGGAACTAGTGATTTTAAAAAAAGACATCAGTAGTTCCATCATGGGACTGTTAACGATACTAGTGGCAACGAACCTATCTTAGTTGAAAAATACAACCGACTTCCAAATAAAAAAACACTACAAAGTATAAAATAACTATAATTTCGGAACTTTTTTTTCACTTTTAAGTGCTAGGTACCCCACACCTGACAACAACACTGGAAAGTCACAGGAAAGAAAAACACGCAATTTCGTTAAATTACTTTCATGATATATTTTCCATTTCCTCCAGCTATTTTGATTCAAAAACTAAATTGCTGAACCGATTTTTATAAAATTTTTATAGGACCAATCAGAACGTATATCCTTTCACATGAAAAAAGATTTTTCAAATTTTATTTCATGATTTTTCGGTTTATAACTGACGGAGTTATGAGGTCACAAACATTAAAAAAAATACCGTATTGAGAACCTCCTCCTTTTTTTGAAGTCGGTTAATTAATAGAATTGGCACTCAGTTAACTTACATAAAATAAAGATGTTGAAAACATTTCATATAGTGAGACAATGGACAACCTTAACGCTCAAAGCTTTCTTATAAAAACGACCTTTGGATCAGTTTAGTACAAAACACTCCATGAATATTCGTCCAATCACAACGATTTCTATTAAATTTCTCTTCTGGCTCTTAAGCTTCCGATATTGCTAATTTAACTCCACCAGCTATAGACCCACTTACATTGGCCGTAATATCCTTCTCCAAAGGAGTAATCAGTATGGCTGCCGGTAAACTAATGCACCTCCTGAAGCCGAGTATGGCAATAACGCGTTAGATTATAGACTGAAGGTAATATTGCTTAAGTGGTATTAGCAAGCTCCCTCAAACGTACCTATAGAGTACATACCTCTATATAAATGTTTGCACATCGATAGTTGACGCAGATCGGGTAGCCTTCTATTTATTAGTTTAAATTATGATGAAGGTTTTTCATAGAGATTACATTTGAAAACACGTGTCACATCAAAGTCTCATTGTTACGTCACACCTGTGTGCGGAGGCCTTAATATTGATTTAGTCAATTTATTTGACGGTAAAGGCAATCAAACATCAGGTTTTAAATTTCATGGTAATAATATTCTACAAAATACAAATACTCTCACGACTGAATATTGAAAGTCAGAACTCAACTAAAAGATTTTGTTTTAATTCATTTAAGTTCTTTACAGCTCACGGATTTAAATAAAGCCTATTTTCATTTTACTGTATTCCTCCAACTTCAGCATATCAAACCAAAACAATGGAATTCAAAAGCCGAGACTCCTAATCATCTAAAACCAAAACATAAATTAGGCCAAGAATTTCCGATCCCAACATTATTTCCTGTTACTCCGGCAAAACAAAGAAACACTTTGGGCTCATACTTCACGAACAATAACTTATTTACGATAAAACCTTAGCCAACAGCGCTATTTCTACTGAATGCCAAGAAAATTATATATATAGAAAAATCGAAGGGAACAAGACTATTCCATTTGGAACGAAGTTATAAGTCGTTCTTCATTACTGAGATCCTGGGCCGCAAATCTTTGGAAATTTAAACCGTCTTATTAGAAGAGAGCAGATTATTGGTCGTTAGTGCCTTTTGTCACTAAAAGGAGCTTAGGAATTCTTGGAATATTAGAACGTTTGAGAGATCTTCTACTTAATATACAATTTTCTGGGAGTATAAAATAACTCAAAAGAAAATCGGACCCTTAAGATCACTTCGTTGTCTGTCTGTCAATACTCTTGTTCTTTGAAACGTGTTGAGGTATCAAGTTGAAATTAATTTTAAATACGTAGACCCTTTGGAACTCTAGCTTTCTAGTATAAAATACAGCTTTCTAGTCACCTCATTAAAAAAAAATGTGACTTATACGTGGTGGAAACGACGATACGATAAACACTGGCATCTACGTTGTCTTTTATCACAGATTTGATGTCAATAACTGCAACTGACTGCTTGGAATATTTATAGTCACTATCATTGACTAGTTTGAGTTATTTTGACGTTCAGCCCATCAGCCAAGTCCGAACCGTGCGATAAGGAACTATGTTTTTAGAAAAAGACTGTCGAGGTCAGATAGGCATCACTTCATGTAAAATACTAGTACTCAGGTGTATTAGACTGGAAGACGACCTCACTAAAGGACGACGTCAAAAACGCTAAGCCGATAATCTTAATAATATTTTTTATTTGACACACTATCATAAATTACAGAGTCTTAATAGCTCGAACAAGGAACAGTTAATTTAACAGAAGTAAATAGCCTGCTGTCAAACTAGGCAAAAACCTGTATCTTGGAAAAAAACAAAACAAAACGTATACTTTTTAATATACTGCCTATATTAAAAAGTAAACGTTCTTTGGTTCATAGCCCGTGTAAGACGGAGTAAAAATTTAATAAAAAAAAAGGAAAAAAAAAACAGAAAAGGTTTAATTGATCGTCATCTGCCAAAAACAATATATCGTCTCGAAAGACGAGGTATTGTTTTTGAACGAAATATATCAATAATATTGTAAATTGTTCTCCAAAATGAGAAGAGATCCCAAAAATAACCACAACTTATATTAATGCAAACAAAGCTTTTAGTTAGTAGCGATAAACATTTACTTTGCGAAAGCTAGCCACAAGAGGAGATTGCTCAACAGCCCGCAACTTGCTCCGGGTTATTTCGAAGATTAAACTCTCTATTGACTTTTCTGCTTGATACAACTTCAAAATTTGATTCATAGTAAATCGGTAAATAACAAACAAAGGTCAATTTTGGGATTATCCGCTGCGAAATTGGGTGGAAGGAAATTGGGGTAGGCAGGAATTATGGCGCTTTGTTGTCATGGTAGGTACCGACCTAATTTTATATCTTATGAATATTGTGCTATTGATTTTCTGATTGCTGTTCAACAATAAAATTATTTGGTAAGTAGTGTAGTAGCTTAGCGAAGTTCGATTTCAGAAAAAAAAAAAAAATATCACAGCTATTCTGAACGCTTGCTTTGATCTCAATGCAAATGGCGTAGTATGAAAGTTATTCACGTCAAACATAAATTAACATTAAACAATTCTTTTAATGTTATTTAAATTTTATATTCTTAGTTTTATTTTTCACCGCTCAAGATTATTACGAGCAATTTAAAATGATTCGTTCAGCAAATAATATGAGCTAAACCAGTTATATAAATGTTAGGAAAGTCTAGGATAATGAAGGTTCAACACGCATTTGGCCAATTTTTCGCTATTTCTACCTACTTACCTTCGCAACTTAAAAGGTAATTTCAAGGCTATTACGCCGTTTGTCCACGGCGTCCGTCTTGCCGGATCCTTCATCCGAGAAAAAACCGGAACGAAGAAGCGGTCTATACATTTAAATGAACCTTTGTCCACTCGACGTCTAACGTCCGAGATCCGTCATCCGTTCTTTTGACGGACTCCGGGGATTTTGCTTGATTGGATGAACCGCTAAAACAGAGCCTCAATCAGGAGTATATGTAATACAAATATATAAAACACTACAAAAAAAATATCATACCGTCGTAATTTATCGTAAAGTGTATAAAATGCTCCTTCGA
This sequence comes from Mamestra configurata, assembly GCA_002192655.3. Lineage (NCBI taxonomy): Eukaryota > Metazoa > Arthropoda > Insecta > Lepidoptera > Noctuidae > Mamestra > Mamestra configurata. The sequence continues at coordinate 86,463 of NDFZ01004516.1, forward strand.
GCTATGTATCTCTCTTGCAGGAGAGGGTGAACCCAAAACTTCTTTTGTCGCCTGCGTACATCGTACGTACAATAATATGGCAAGAAGTTGTCGGCGTTCTAACGTCAGTTTCATATTAAATGCACGTGCACACGATAACTTATAAATAAATACTATAAATAAGTTAGTTAACGATATTTCGTTCGAGACCGGGCGCACTGGACAAACGTGATCAGTCTCCGTCATCCGTCATCCGTCACCGTCAAAACGCCGGATCCCGTCACCCGAGAAAAAACCTGACCGTGGACAAGGGCTCTTACAGAGTTTATTTACCCCAGACAAGAACGAAGGAAACAAAAGAAAGTTACCAAACTTTTGTAACATTTTCCAAACATTTTTTTTGTTATATTTATTAATTTAGGTAAATCCATTTTCTTACTCCTTAAAATAAACATTAACAAACTCTCTATTGAATCTTAACGTGGCAATTTATTTGATTGATTTCGTAATAATATTGTGTGTCTTCGTAGATATCTAAGTAGAATTAATACTCGAAAGACACACTAATATTCGAAAGTTTGTGAGTGTGTGTGTATGTTTGTTACTTCTTCACGCGCAAACGGCTGGACCGATTTAGATGAAATTTGGTATAAAGATTGTTTGAGTCCCAGGAAAGGGCGTAGAATAGAATTTTTATACCGGGAGTATGTTCCCTTGGGATAATTTTCGATGGTAACGCGGGCGGAGCCGCGAGCGGTAGCTAGTTAGTAGATAAGTTAGTATCTGAATTGGTGAAGGTACCATCATCATCATCGCTGTTGAAAGACGTCTACTGTTGGACATACAATATTCTCCCAAGTGTCGCCACATTAACCGTACTTAGGTTGCGCTTCCACCAGAGATGTGCGAGGATGCGTAGCTAGGGATGTGTTTGTTAAGAACCAATAGGATTCTATTGGTTCTTAACAAACACATCCCTAGCTCCCTAGATCCCTAGCTACGCATCCTCGCACATCTCTGGTAGAAACGCAGCATAATGCTTTTCACATTCAGCGAACTCCCGCTAAATCCTCTTTTGAAAGTGACTGTTTCAGAGTGAAAAGTCAAAAATGTATGGGATTGACAAGCGCTTTTAAAATTTCACGTGGTCAACCTCATTTTGGCAGTTAGACATTCACTGTCGTCAATAAAATGTGATCACAGTTTCCACCTTGCAGGAGGCCTTTGACTGGTACTTCCAGAGGTACTGAACACTACTGGCTAGAATACGCCCGCAATTAAGTCTCAAAACTACGGACTCCGGGCTTAGAGAGTAGCCCCCTGATTTCAATGAAAAAATCCAGTCCTTATGTACTTTGGAGGTAAGCGAAACAGAGAGTAAAGTCCCGCATACCTCCACCGAAAAGGGGAGGATCCTCCGAACCAGACGGTTGTTGTGTCTGGTGGGCAACTGCCCGATATTCGGACTGTTTATTTATTTATTTATTATATACTTTATTGTACACCTCATTACAAACATAGTTAAAACGTTTAAAAAAAACAAGTGTACAATGGGCGGTTTTATCGCACAGGGCAATCTCATTGTATATGTTCAAATCGCACGGAGAACATTGCTTGCGCGATGCAGGATTTCGATGTTAGTTCGGCGTAGATGGCGCTGCGGTTCTTTTTGTTGCCGTACAAATTCTTCTTAGTTTTTCATGTGGCGGCATTGATGCCGCTACAGTACCTTTAATCACTGGACGCTGTCCGTTTTGCTAATCAGTCCATCAACATCACACCAAAGAACAAAACTATATTACTTACGTTCACAAAAGTCAGTCCCCACGACCTTTCCTTCTGTCCGTTCGTCTTACTACTTCATGAGGTACAAAAACCCTGACGGGTCATTACGTAGTTTTTCCAGCACGGTTTGCGACAATGATGAATTAGTTGGTTTCCAGCAAACTGAACACTTTTTGGTTTTTTATTGGACTTTCCATGTTTGTTGTGAAGCTTGGTATTTATTTATATCTTCGAATAAAATCTGCCGTTTGTATGTAGACTTAGATCTTCAAACCTACACAATGGGTTTTATTAAAGTTTTCAGTACAATTTTGAGATTTTATTAGGAGAGGTTAAGTGTGTACTAATATTATAAACGAGAAAGTTTGTATGGGTGGATGGATGTTTGTTACTCTTTCACGTCAGAACGGCTGAACGGATCTTGATGAAATATGGCACAGAGGTAAATTATAGTTTGGAATAACACATGGGATACTTTTCATCCCGGGAATATGTTCCCTTGGGATAATTTTCGACATAAGCGTGGGCGGAGCCGCGAACGGTAGCTTGTATAATATAATTATGATGACATGTATGAAGTATGAAGTATGACAAGTATGAAGGTACATAATACGATGTGCGACTTCAATTGTATGAAGTTTCGGAGTGAATAATCGAACTTTCCGAATCAGGAATGAAGTGATTGATTCGTCTTTGGAATGAAGGTGAATTATTCAAGGGATCGGATTCATTTGGAGCTGAAAGTTTTGTTCCTGAGCTGTATTTTATGCCGTCTTTGTTTTATATGGTTCTGAATGTTGAAATTCAGAACCATATAAAACAATTGGATTTTACGTTTTTTTTTGTGCTTTTATAGTTTATTCCTTTGCTAAAACCTACCCCTAGTGAGGCCTAAACGACAATATGGAATACGTATAGACTTATAAAGTACTATCTTTTGCCTGTGTGGAACAGTTACTTTTGACACATTTTTTTTTAAGATACTAATTAATAAAAAACGCTTGGAACATATTTGTTTTATTTTTTATTTTTCATCAAATGCCTTAATACAAAAGGTTCATGGTTTTATCTTCAATAATGACGTACTCTCATACAAACTTTCATCCCCTATTTCAACCCCTTCAAGCCATTTTCTCGAAACAAAATGTAGAGTAGTTTCGGGTATTATGGCACACCATAAGCCTTTTTGAAAATAAAACTCGAAGTATATGAGATCAATCAGTCTTTATTGGTTAATTAAGTCGTCAAACTAATCAGTAATCAATAACAAGAAACTTAATGGCAATATAATTTCACAGAATAACTAAAAATATTTTTTTTCTTAAACTTGATTATTCACAAAAATTATTCGTGGAAGGATAATATAGCCTAGGGCCATATTGGCCGTAAAATCCGTGAGCCATATTGCCCACCAGAGCAAACAATTAAGCGCAAGTTATTTTGAGGAACAAAACTCACAGAAAAAAATATCAGTTTCCACTCCTGAGCATTCTTCATGGGCCCATAGCTTACAACATAGACATTGGATCCATGATTCACCTCTGTTGTCCATAGAATAAAGAGACTCGCAATACAAGCACTTCGCGTCAGAAAAATTGCGTCTATCTGGACTTTCATCAGAGCTGTCCTCGTACAAAGGTTCATTTTCTTCCTCCGAGCTAGATATTTGTACATCCATTATTTTGGTCTTTTTGCCTTTGCCTTTCTGTTTTTTGCCTTTACCCATATTATTCTTTTCTTTTTTCTTCTTTAACGAGTCTTTCAAGTCGTTTTTATATGGAGATGAAGTCAGCAATGTCGATTTACAAGCCTTTCTGCCTCGGTTACTAGTCTTTCTAGGTGTTATTTCTGGTATCGGAGATAACTGAAATGGTGTTATAAAATTGTGATCTCTAGAAGTCGACGGTTGTGGAGACATCGTGACGGGAACCATAATTTGTTCAGAGTCTACAGGTGGAGTTTTGTTCTGGTCTCTTAACACAGGGATTTCTATATCAGACGCCGCATGAATCGTAACGGGTTCATTTTCAGAGGGTATTATAGCAGGAGATTCATTTGTTATTATAAGAGTACAAGATGTAGTTGTAGGTTCGGGTGTGGTGTTTTCTTGATTGTCAATGTAGTTTTCTCGTTCATTGTCCATGTCTATAAAATCGTGGTCTTTAAACACATTTCTATCAACAGGATATATCCCTGTTCCACGAAAACCATTAACAGCTATCTCTCCGCTTTGAGCTCTTAAATACGCATGTCCAAAAACTTCCATCATATCGTAATGCGTCAGTGGCCGTGTATTGTTCCTAATCCAAGATCTTATTTCATCAGATACATATTTTTTTAACGGTCCCATGAATGATTTATCCAGCGGCTGAATTTTGTGACTGGAGTGTGGAGGAATTGATAACAAATGAACATGATTTTCTCTTGCAAGATCTATCAATTCGAGATTTCTTGTGTGACTGGTATGGCCATCAAGAATTAGCAAAACTGGAGATTCTTCATCAGGTTTCACATGTTGTATGAAATGTTGAAACCATTTTGTAAACAAGTTAGTTTGAATCCAACCTGAGGGGTGGCATTCGTGTATAGCACCTGGAGGTGCACCTTTCATCAAAAGCGGGTGACTTCTTTTTCGTGGAAATATCACCATGGGCGGCACAAATGAACCTCCAGCACTCATACACATCACGCAGGTTATCAAAGAACCCCTTTCAGCTGATGTCAAAGCACCAATTTGCCGCTTCCCCTTTCGGCTTAGAACTTGGGGCATTTGGGATGGTACAACAGTTATGCCAGTCTCGTCAACGTTAAAAATTCTGTTAGGTGGGAACTTGTAGTCATCCATCAATTTTTCATAAAGGTCAAAGAAATGGTCCACATTTTCTTTATTAAATCCTTTAGCCCTAGCAAAAGATGTTCCTGTTGGGCGTCGAAAAGAAAGCTCCGGATGCCTTTCTAAAAATGATTTTAGCCAATCTTTACCAGCGGTTTCATTTTTTGCTGAAAATGTATGGGCAATATTGTTTTTCACTGCCAGCTGATAGGCTAAATTCATAACATCTCTTCGTACTAAACCAAACAACTTAGCTTCCATTGCTAACACATACCTGACTAGTTGTTTTTCTAGCTCTTCAGGTAAAGTAGGTCTCCTTCCCAACTTTGCACAAGTCGCTATATCCGCAGGCAGTTCTGTTTTAGCTGCTAAACGTCTTAAAGTTGTTCGTGGTACCTTATACAGTTTAGAAGCTTTAAGGGAACCCATTTTTTTACTTCGCACATCTTCGATTGCTCTTCTCATTGATATTTTGCACCAAGTTTGGCGTTTTCTTTGGGAAATAGGTTTTCGTGGGGCCATTGCCTAAAAAAGAAAGAAAACATTAATTATTTAATCATATGGCAGCCAATATGGCCTAGCAGGCCATATTGGCCCTCTACCTGGTGGGCCATATTGGCCGCAGGAACGTTTTTGACAAGTAAAATCTACTCTAAAAACCAGTGAATAATATGCATACAAAACTGTTACCTCACTACAGATTAAGAATTTGCCTACAAAACTATGCACTAACAGCATAAAAACATTAATTATTCAAATTACTGAAATGATTTAAACTTACCAAAAAATAACATCGAAATACGTAATTCTGGATAAAAACATGCGCAGGACACGCGCGCACTCACCGCGCTGCACGGATTGACTGAGGGAGGCGGGGGTGGGGTTGCGCCAACATGGCACTGTAGGTAAACGCTAGTGTTGGTTTATTTGGAAGATATTGTAGTAGTCCATATTGGCCGACCAGACCATAATACCCGAAACTACTCTACCACCTGCAAATTTATTAATTAATTAATTTATATTTTCAATAGTGTTTGTCACCAATCTTCTTTGCTATGTTGATGTTATACGTATATTATAAATGCAATGAAATTAACTCCGTCTGCCCATCGGTCTGTTTCTTTTTCACGTCTAAACAACTGAACGGATTTGGATGAAACTTAGCCCACGAGTAGACCATATCCTGGAATCAATATACCTACAACGTTTAACAGAATATACAAAATACCTCTTACGGGGTCATTGTGCTCATCATTAAAGTTATGAGACCAACCCCGGAATCGCGAAAAAAAATATCAGCTTTTCAGTTCATTTTGTCGAGTTATGCGCACAGAAATGTTCGCGTTTTCAGTGTTGGTCCCATAGTAAAAGTTGTTCATAATGATGAGTACAATGACCTCTTAAGAGGTATTGCGTTAATTCTGTTACACGTTGTGTATAAAACTCTTTCGTTACTGAATGACTGAGCGCAGCTAGCAGAATTTCAGCTATCTATTTATTTCAGATAGCTGAAATTTGGCATTTAGGTTCCTTGGGGAGTGCCCCTACACTCCCCAAGGAACCTAAATGCCAAATTTAGCAAAGCACTACGAGAAGATTTCCTCAAATTCCGACGGGTAGGGGAAAAAACGGGATATGCGCATACAAAGATAAAATATTTTCATCCCGGGATTTTGGATTGCACTGGCAAAATCTTGTAATTAATATAATTTCAAGTAGAACTATGCCACACGTGACCAATATCAATTATGTCACTCATTTTCAAATCAAAAACCTGCTTTTCCGGATTCGGAAAGTTAGATTCGCATTCGTTTCTGATTGTATGCGGCTAAATACCTATAATAATATATTTTACACATAACGACTGCCTTTTTAACTTCCACAGCCTAATTAACTGCTTAATAACTCTTGGCAAGACTCGCTGTCGACTTTCGGGATTCTGAATACCGGTAAAAACTTTTTAATGGGAATAACCCGCCACACAAATTTCAACTACTGCAGTTGCTGAAAGCCAGAATTAGCAGAAGCTGAACTAACAACGCGTCGAGTCAATGAGGGTCAACTGTCTTGGATCCCAAACGAAGTTAATCATATAAAATACTAGTGGCAGCCCCGCGGTTTCAAAGTCAAAGTCAAAACGTTTATTTCAATTAGGCCATTAAACGGCACTTTTGAACGTCATCATTTACAGTTCAGTAAAATAATAATATTACATTAATAAAGTGACTCTACTGTCCATTCGGAAAGATAGATTCTTATGGAGAAGAACGGACAAGAAACTCCATTTCACCCGCGGAAGTCTCGATCCCGTGGGAATATCGGTATAAAAATATCCTATCCTATGTATTATTCCAGACTATAATCTACCTCTGTGCCAAATTTCATCAAGATCCGTTCAACCGTTCTGATGCGAAAGAGTAACAAACAGCCATACATCCATCCATACTTACAAACTTTCGCGTTTGTAATATTAGTAGGACTAAAAAAAAAAACTGGCAAAGTCGGACTTGCACACGAAGGGTTCCGTACCAAAAGTTTTTTTTAAAATTGTATTTCATTTTATTATTTGTTGTTATAGCGGCAACAGAAATACATTATCTGTGAAAATTTCAACTGTCTAGCTATCACAGTTCATGAGATACAGCCTGGTGACAGATAGACAGACGAACAGTGGAGTCTTAGTAATTGGGTCCCGTTTTTACCCTTTGGGTAGATATGGAACCCCTAAAAAGCAAAGCGAAGCAAAGTTGCAAAGTTTTTTTTTTAATATGTATATTAAAAAATATATATATATCTACATATCGGAGGGGTATCCAACAACTGTCAAAAATTCTGTCATCATCTGCCTAGCCTTTTCCCAACTATATTGGGGTCGGCTTCCAGTCAAATCGGATTTCGATGAATACCAGTGTTTTTCACCTCCGCAACCCAGTAACTGAATAACACGGTACTTCTTTGCTAGAATGGTGTCAGATTCTCTGGCTTCTGAAATACCGTAACAACTGCCAAATATCTACAAATGACAGCCGCGACCAACGGTTCAACGTGCTTTCCGTGGCAAGGAAGAGTCTCGATATGTTTAGATGGTCACTCATCCACAGACCGACATGGACAAGCGTTGCTTAACCTTGTAGATCGACCCGTGCGGCTGTTATTTATCATCCCGGAACTCCGATCTGTCAAATCACTTAAAATACCCTAAGGCTTAGCGTGCTTTCTGAATCATGGAAACCGAAGACCTTTAACATTGATGGTATGAAGTGCCTGCTAATGTACAGTCAACAAAGCTATTTGGTATACAGGCCAAAATATTAATTTCTCCACTGCACTACCAATATTTATATCTAACTAGTGGTCCCGGCGAACTTTGTACCGCTTCAGAATATTTTTTTGCCGTGTTTTGTCTTTGTCACGTATCAGAAATGGCGTTGTATTTGAAAATTATTTTTGTGCATTTTTTTTTTCTTTAAGTTTTCCAATGTTTTAATAGTTACATATATTCTGCTATTCGTGGCAAAGACAAATCCAACAAACCAAAGATCTTCAAAATCGGTACGGTGTAACTTAAACGATATTTTATATTTAGATGTCTGAATTATATTTTTTATGCTTATGACATACTTACGAGTATGGTTTACAATAATTGTCAACTCAGGACACTCACAACATTGTTTAAAAGTAGTTGCTAAGTTAGCTTGCATACCAAATAGCTTTGTTGACTGTACGAGAGATCTCTTAACTCGGCTTCAGTACGATCGATATAAGCGTAAGTGAAGTATGTCCTTAATGTTTCATACAGTAATAAGTGCCAGCATTAACGACTTATTGCGTGTCCCATTAATCAAACACACGCACTTTCGCACAGTAATGGAACAGGTAATAGACGAGTAAAAGCTGCTGATGAATTTACGAAGAACTTACGACCTACTACAATGTAATTATACTAGGAAGTGCTTCACACAATTTTCTGGTCGATATAGAAGTTTCTAGCTAAAAACAACTATTTGGAGCAGCCATGGGCCCCACAATATCATTGTTTCGAATTAAATTGTTTTTTTTTGAAGTGTGAGTGTGTAAACTATGAGAATTAGCGAAAAACACTGAAAGGATTCTCGAGCCCGATTTTGTTAAAAAACTAAAACTGAATCAGGATTTTTGAAAAATACGATATTCGATATTCCAAGCTAGGAATCGAACCGGTTGATTTAGAAAAAAAATACATCCTGTATTATTGCAACATCCGAAAGTATCGCTACTAAGGGTCGAACTCTGGGAAATAAATACATATAGGAAACTAAAGGAAAGTGCTCATTTAATAAAAAAAATATGGTACTTAATATACAGATATTATGTAATATAATATTTGTAATGATGTGTGTACCTGTGTGTGCCAAATAAATAAGTTTTCTTTCTTTTAAATAACACTAGTATGTACTATTAATAACTAGTTTCCACCAGTGGCTTTGCGTGAATGTCAAAAAGTATCCCAAGGGAATATTCTATGTATTTCAAAAAAAGAAATCCAGTGGTGTTAAATCACATAATCTAGGAGGCCAATTCTGATCACTGAATTGATATTTTTTCTGAATTTTGACTGTTATTTTTTTTTTTTAATTATTGATCAGCAATAACGTCGCTTTTTCGACTAGTACTTCATTTTTACTAACCCTTAACTATCAGCTAACAAACTGTTATGTTTTTGGGGTTGCCAACACTATACCACAAACATGGCGACAAATTCAAATCTTGCGTTAATTTTGGGACACCCTAAGTCAAAGTCAAAGCATTTATTTCAAATAAACCATTATCAGGTACTTTGAATTGTCAAAGTCAGTCCTTCAAAAACATGAAGCTATTTGCACGTTCGAAAGCGTAGATCTCTATGGAAAAGAACGTGCAAGAAACTCCACGGACACTCTTTTAAATCATTATATGTTTTACAAAAATCCTGGTTACATTAACCTTGTTGCTTCTATATATGAGAACAATGTAAAGAAAGAAAAAAACAATTTATAGTATCAAATATTAAAATGAGTCAGTGGCAAATAAGGGATGACCAGTCTCTACTGACGGCGCCCGTTCACGAACATGACGCGTGCATCAGCACCATTCAGCTCAACCATTTTGAAGGGAACTGAATACACGCGCCACCAAGTGTTTGCCTATAACTTTTTCAAAAGGATTTTTTACCTCTACTTATTCTTTACGCGTGCCTTTAGATATACGTGACCAGCATTAATTGTCATCGCACTCTTGGCTCTATAAGTCAATCTTGCATCGGCTACGATGACACACTTTGACTGCTTGGGCCTATTAAAAATAATATTTTTAGACTTTTCTCACAATATTAATCCTTCCTTTTTCTCAAAAGTCGGGAAAAGTGGAATACGAATCATTATAAAAATTCAAGTAACCATACGTACGCCATTATACTGAATTTCGATAAAACATACTCAAAAGCGTTGAAGAGCTCGTAAAACGTATATTTTATATGAAAACTCGACGAATTTGTTGCAATCAGCAAAATAAGTGAATGGTTCTTGAAAATAACGGGTCGAGGAAACGTGACGTTTGATATACTTCAGTAAGTACCTATGTATTGATATACATGTCACTGGAAAATAGCAAACTCCGTAAGATTATAAAATAACTTGACAGATTGTAAACTCTCAACAATTTGAACATTTGGAATACTATTTTACGCAACAAAATTGGATAGTCTATAATCTCGCAAAGTCATTCCGAGAAATTGTGGATCATAATAAAATGGCGACCAATCAGAACACAAGTCTACAATTTATCTGTTGTCGTGTGAAAGTAAACCTGGAATTATTTCCAGGTTTATAGCTCTCTTGGTCTTTTCAGAGAAAACTAAGACCAATGAGGGTCAAGTTTCCAATTTAACTATCACACCAAAACATATAAATTGTCAGACAGCTGATTGGTCGCCATTTTATGTCAGTCCACAATTTCTCGGAATGACTTCGCGAGATTACCTATAGACTATCAAATTTGGATGCGTAAAATACTATTCCAAATGTTCAGTTGACAATTTATCGAGAGTTAACAATCTCTCAAGTTAGTTTATAATCTTACGGAGTTTGCTATTTTCCGGTAACATACACACGTCGACATTGAGTTGATCTGCCTCGAGTAATTGAAACTCAACTGTTTATATGAGTTGTTAGAAAAGAGGATTTGTCGATTCTTATTTTAGAACATTACTTATTTAGAACATTACTTTTCTGTTCTTATTTTAGAACATTACTTACTTATTTAGAACAAAGCGCTAAGAATCTCGGCGTATATATGGACATTAACCTCTCTTGGGAGGTTCATGTTGCTCATGTTAGAAAGAGGGTATTCTACACTTTCCAGTCTCTCAAACGTCTCCAAAAATTCTTACCATTTCACACTTAGGTCAGTCTTGCTCAATCTCTTCTTCTTCCACTTATAGATTATGCAGATGTCTGTTTTCTAGATGCAACGAAGGTGCTCCTAGATAAACTTGAACGACTGCAGAACTTGTGCATTCGCTTTATTTTTGGCCTCCGGAAATATGACCACGTGTCGGAGTTTCGGACCAAACTGGAGTGGCTGCCAATTCGGCGTCGGCGAGATACTCACATCCTATCCCTTCTCTTTACTATCCTGCACACTCCTAATTCTCCTCAATACCTTCGTGAACGTTTTGAGTACCTCGTCCCGAGAGGTAAACCATGTCGTACTGCCACTTCTCTTCTCCTTCGTACTCCGCGTCACACTTCCAGCCGCTATGGTGGATCCTTCTCTGTTACTGCAGTGCGTCTCTGGAACTCTCTCCCACACTCCTTACGTGACAGCCCTTCTCTTGACATCTTCAAGAGGAAAGTTAAAGAGCATTTCCTTTCGCAAATGACATAATATTTATAGATATGTATGTATATGTTTATATGTTTATGTATGTAAGTATATTTATGTATGATACAGAATGTAGTATTGTAAAATGTGTGCACTGGATCCAACCCTCTATTGTGATGTCTCTCTATCACTCAAAGGTTTGCTGGTAGAAAACTCATTTTTGAGTTAAGCTCGCCTTTGTACATGAACTATTTAAATCACTGTGAATTAATATAAGCTGTTATGGTGTACAATAAAGAATTAAAGAAAGAACATTATTGTTCTATAATATTATTGCGACTATGCGGGGCGCGTCTCTGGTGCGTAGGGTGTGGGGCAACACCAATGCCGCCCTGGTGATGATCACGGACAGGTATGTCGCCATCAGCAGGGCCAGTAAAATATTGTCTTTTTTATTTTATCCTTTTTGGTGTGTTTTCCGTATTTGTCTGTAATTGTGTGTACTCCACAATTATGAGATTTTGTTTATTTTTATTATACAGAATGGCCTTTTTTTAAGGATTGGAAATCATTAAATGACTTCTTCCGCTCTGAGTGGAACGGAAGGGCGTGTCAGACTCTTACTGACTAAAACCCATCCGTGTTCCTTCTAAAGCCCTTTGCGTTCCAGGGCCGCGGTGACTTTTTCGATCAAATTGCCCTACTTTGTTGAAAAAAAAAGTAACATTAATTAAACCAGCTATGCCAAGTTCCTGTAAATTGCATAATCAGAAGAAGCAAAAAAAAAACTCTCACATACTCAAAAATAATGTTATTCACATCTGTATATGTTGTATAATATGAAACAAAGTCACATAATGTCTGAGATGGTCTACAAAATGGATTTTGATGCGGTTTCCGTAATTTTCAAAGAACAATTATTATTACATTTACAATTATCATTAAAAGTAGCCATAGCACCCAGCGCGAAGCAGGAGTGGGTATATAGGTATAAACATAAAAAAAAGTTTATTCATTATTTATATACTTTATTGTACATCTCATACCAAGCACAAGAATTTAAAAAACAAGTATATAATCGGCGGACTTAATATTATATTAACTGTTTACAGGTTTTTCCTGATTTTTTTGCTTGTTCCAAATAAAATGAAACAACCAGAATTATTCAATATAAAATGTTTTTTATTCAAAGCTCACAGCCGCCTAACTACACAGAAAGCTTATAATGGGCCTGTCAACTTCAATTCCTTAATAATTGCCCTAGAAGTGGCGGGAAATACTTTAACCGTGGAACCGGGCCCGACGCCATCGGTAATAGTGCCCGTTATAGGAAAGTATTTGTCACCGTTTTAGCTAATAATGCAATTTCTATGACAGGACAATGCCTGCCTGCGTCTGTGTTTCCGAACTCATACAACCCTAATCTCTTCAAAATTAGAGTGAACAGGCTTCTCCTGGGTAAGCTCGCTCCATCGTCGACTTTGTCTCTGTCATTTATGATCTAGACTAGAGTCAAGAGCAAATCAATATTAAACAAAAAAAAAAAACAATTGAAGGTCAAGGTCAAAGTAATTGGATACTCGCTGTTTATTGAAATTCGTGTGCAAACAAATGAGTGTTTTGTTTTACTTTATAAAAACTAAATTACGTTTATTTTTTATGTACACACTATACTTAAAATATTAAATTTTATATAGAAAAAAAACACAAAGGTACTACTGCTTATTTCAATTAAAAGTTTCGTCCAGCAGACTTGTGGTAGAAGAGTTAGATAAGAAACGAAGACATCGTGTGTTGTTTTTTGTTTAGAGAAATATTGGCCTAAGTAACAAATTCAAACTCAGCCAGCACTTTGTATAATTCACTAGCTCTTGCCCGCGGCGAACCCTCTTCAAGGTACGAGTATCATCTATCTATGTGCCAGAATTCGTCAAAATTGATTCTGCAATTTAGGAGTAAAAGCGAAGTCATTATTCATTACAAAAAAAAATACAAAAAAGTTTATTTTCTCTCTCACATAGCATTATACAAGGAATACAAGGAATACATAATTCAAGGTGTACATTTGTGGGTTATAATCTATGTGAGAGACTGGTT